>JAPDDO010000031.1:0-106886 GCA_027422415.1 Schizothorax lantsangensis
TCTTGCTGATTGATAGGGGATCAAATACTTATTTCATCATTTAAAATGCAAATCAATTTTAACTTTTTTGAAATGCGTTTTCTTGCTTTTTTTGTTGTTATTCTGTCTCTCACGGTTAAAATAAACCTACCATTAAAATTATAGACTGATCATTTCTTTGTCAGTGGGCAAACGTACAAAATCTGCAGGGGATCAATATATTTTTTTCCCCCTCACTGTATGAGGTCCCCTCTATTGTACTGAAATGAATGTTACATTTCTTTCAGCCTGACAGCAATTCTGTTTGCTTGGTGTGAAAGAACCATTTGTTTGGAATTAGTTTCACATCACATTTGGTATAAAACAGCATCAAGTCTTAAGCATAGTAAAAAAAAATAATAATAATGCAGTTTCACTCACATCATAAAATGGACACTCGAGCTTTACAGTCATGTAAAGTTGGGTCAGCTGTGCAAGCACTCTGTGATCTATCCCACTGCCCTCCTCCCCTTCAAAAGAGAGATGGAAAATATATTTAAAAAGTTCAGTATATTGCATAGAGATTTTAATGATTTAAGTGCTAAATTTTTAAAGAATTAAGCTTCTATTGTCGGTTAACCAATTTCAGCATACATATGTTCAGTAATTATACAAGTAGATGGTGAAATCACTGTTTCACAACCAATCTGTATTTTCTATACCATACACTAATTATAATAATAAATTAAAGAATTATATTTAAATTATTAGCTAAATACCAATACTCATGTTTGAGCATATTTATAGGCCACGTGCATATGAACATGGACAACTCCAAATATCATTATTCCGTATTAATGACAGGGTTCCCACGCTTCTTGATAGTACTTGAATTTCAGACATATGGATTCAAGGCCTGGAAAGTAGCCTACTTGAAAACAAACATAGGTCCTTGAAAGTGCTTGAATTAAATTTTAAATCAATTTAGTTTATGGCGCCATTTCAAAAATTGTCCTATATGTGCTGTCAAAGACAGAACGAAACGGCACTAATGATTGGGGGTGGAGATGGGGTAGCGGGAAAAAAAAACTTAGCATGTGTTGATGCGCAGCCTAGAGCCCTGCGCGGGGACAGTTTTCTTAAGCCTGCTCCTGCTGAGTTTCTGACCATTAACAGCAAACATTCTAATATTGTATATAATTTTCGTGCTATCAATATGTGGGGGTATTGAAATCACATTTGAATGAGCGCAGTTCACTTTCGATTTCACGATCACGCTCACTCTGTGTAAAGTGAGCACATATTTACAGTGCGGGAATAATTATTAGGCACGTTGATATTCTGATCATATTTTTTTTCCAAGCACACTTGACCAATTCCAAACCACATCTATCTTAATAACTACTATTAATTTTGTATTTAATCATTTATAAGTGATATATAATTGTCCATGAAGGCTGGAAGTGAAAAACTCCTTATATTCAGGTGTGCAGAATTATTAGGCAGGTTTTCTTTTACAGATGAAATGAGCCAAAAAGAGATTTAACTGAAAAGTCAAAAATTATTAAATCCCCATGAGAATTATTCAAAACTAATGCAATACAGATATTGCAAAGTTAAGGCATGACCATTGGTCAGCGAAATGCTCATTGGGTCAGCAGGGTTAGAAAAAAAAAACAGGTGGAGAGGAAAAGACCCATGTTAACTGCAAAATAATTAAGAATGTGAAGAATTAGGTGTAAACCATCAGGAACCACGAGCGGTATGGGTCAGTACACTAGGCTACGGTACGGTTCGGGACCAAACATTCTGATCCAGCTTGCGTTTCCACTGCCAACAGTACCCTTTACTTTATAGGCGTGGTGTATGCCGGAAAGTAGCAATCGACAATAAAGTGCGACAATAATTGCATACCGTACCGCTCAGTGGAAACGAGCCATTAGACCCCAGCGCCATCATTTTCCAGAACTGCAACCTACCTGGAGTCTCCAGAATTACAAGGTGTCAGGTTCTCAGAGACTTTGCTTGGTAAAAAATCCTAAAAAATTACCCTCACTTAAGAATAACATGCTGAAGTGTTGTGAAATACATGACTAATTTTTTATAGGCTTTATGGACATAAGTTGAGAGTGACTCTTGAAGGACCAGCATCACATCCTCTTGTACCACTGTTTGAAGAATTTATCTTCCAATCTGGAGCTCATTTTAGGAGCTCATTTTTATTCAATCTCTGCAAGACAGACTTTTCAGGATAGGAGATGGACTAAAAATGAACTCAAAACTTACATGGAGCTAAGGAGAAAATGTAGAACTTGAAAAATAAGAAAAACAGCCTAGTGAAAAGCATTTACAGTTTAAAAGCAAATAGAAAGTCCTATTTTTTATTTATATATATTTTTTTGCAGATTTGCACAGGTACAAGGTTTAAAATGTTCATGACAGTTTTAAAAAATATTGAAGTTTTGATTTTATGAATTCAAAAAAAAAAAATTGTGAAATTCTTTCAAATTTAAATCTTGTACAAGAACTACAGCAAAAAACAGTTTGATGCATATTTTATCAATATTTTAGAAGTTGTATTTGAATATTACCAGTATTGACTTCAATGGATTTCATTAAATTCCTTTGAACAACTGCTCAAAACGGTCTAAATTTATGAAACCTACACATTCAAAACATTATTATTCTGACATTTTTAATGTAGAGGTTAAGTGTAAGTGAAATGTTTAGTACTGTAAGGTCTTTCATGACACTACATATGCTGGCGTGTGAATTTGATGGGTGCTTGATATAAAATAAATGGTGCTTAAAAAAGTCCTTGAATCTGGTGTTCATGAAAGAGTGGGAACCCTGTAATGATAATGATGAATTAATCAATTAATATTAAAATAAGTGATCAATTAATCATGAATATTCCTGAAAATTGAACCCAGGTACTGTATAGAAAATGTTTCATTGTTTCTTACCCTGTAGCTGTTGCATGAAGTAAGGGCTGAAGACTTTTGAGACAAAGTTAAGTGGGTATCTCTGTAGAAGGGTACAGGCATACAGTAGGTCTAGCAGGGCTCTGGGCTGAAATTGGGAAAACCGGGCATGCAAAACAGACTCCACTTTTCGGAACAATCTACCAGCATCAGGTGGCAGGTATCCCAAAACTCCCAGTGCAGTTATCTGTTGTGACACCTGCCACGTTGAGTACTCCTCTGCACGATATACAAAGCTCTCAGCCACCGTGTTAAAAACAGGTGGAGAAAGAATGCGCCATCGCCGGAAAAACTGCATCACCTTGGTTACGGTTTCAGCATGAGCAGTAAAGGCAACCTTGGGCACATGGCGCTCTAGAGCTTCCACAAGAAAGTGGTCACTGTGTCCATAGTGCATAAGTGCTGACAACACCACAATCAGTTCTGGATCTGCAAAGTTTTGCACATGATGGACAGCTTGCTTGCAAAGTGCAATTACAAGTGGTAATGCTTCCTTATGTCTCAATTTGAATAAAGCACCTAGAATTTCGCTAATCGCCCCTGGACCCATTTGTTGCACTAATTGAAGTGCCTGAGCATTCATTTCATTTAGAAGCTCCAGATAGCATCCATCGTCACCCAAACCAGTTGCTAGCATGGAGTAAACAGCAACTAGCTCTGCCGTATTCCATTGAGCTGTATCTTTATTTTGGAGCTGACTCATAGCCTGTTTTATCATGCCACTGTTAGGGCCTTCCAATGCAAATAAAGCCCTTGATAACCCACATAGCGCTTCAACACTGAGCCGTTCCAAATTCAATCTCTTTTGACTTTCGAACATCAGCCTTAGCACTAGGCGGCTCTGAGGGTCAAGGTAGAGACGTGTACAGCCCAGGAGAGCTCTAACCAATACCTCATCCTGTAATCTGGCTGAATCATGCTCCAGTGTTTGGCAAAGTTTATTAAGTCCCGCATCTGATAGCAGTATCTGTGGTTTCCAAAGACCACATGCGGAATCATGCTCCAAGTCTGCCAGTCGGTTAAGTATCGATGCTGCTGCTGCACCTGAGAGGAGAGGGTAAGATCGCAAGAGATGAAGAACTTGCTGAGATGAAGTACAGGAGGCGAGTCGTTTCATAAAGGTGTGGTCCTCATCAGAAGTCAGGTGGTGCAACAAAGACAGACCACTTCCACTGGGGAGGAGCTCCTGGTAAGGGCGAACAGATCCAGCAACACGGAACATTGGGCCTCGTTCTGTGGTGCATACACCCCTTGGCCTGAGGCTGGAACATGTGGGAAAGCAGACAGTAGAGGTTCGGAGACAGGGAGAAGACAGACGCTTACCAGCACATGCTTTCAGTGATGGAAGGATCTGGTCATCCAAATGGCTCAGGAAATGCAGCCTCAGTGCTAGTGTTCTGGCCATCATAAAAAGTGCCACCATATCCTTAATCTACAGTCACAACAAAAGAAAGAACATGTAAGTTAAAGTTAAACATCATGATCTACTGAATTTGTTATCATTTGTAAATCTCAAGTAAGGTTGATGAGCCTCAAAACTTAACTGATGCTTCCTTGTTTTCTCACTCTGTCCTTCAAGCCCTCAGCATGTCAAAATTATTAATTTGTTAATATTCAAAATTATTATTAATTCCATTATGTGGGTAATAATTCTTTGAGGACCATTATTAAACATTTTTTTTATTTATTATTAATTCATTAGAAATGACCATCACAATAAATATTGTTTTGTCCATTTTTAAAAAAAAAATTGTGGGGACTCTTTCCCAAGTTGCACAATGATAAACAGGTAATAACACAAGGAACATTAGTCCTAAGAACTATCCTAACTAGATTAATTGTACTACATGAAGAAGGATGCAACTAAAGTGTGACATTTTTCTGACATCCCCTTCACTATCTTTAATATTGACTGAACAAGACCATTTCAAAGACAATTTCAGCTCAAAAAAATCATGTTTTTGAGAAGTTCCAATGTAAAGACACATTTGAACCATAATCATCCTAACTATGTGCCACATACCACATTAAAGCTGAAATTCTCCCATTTTCAGTGATGCATGACACATTTATGAAAACATTTTGTAAAACAGGTTTATTATGTGTATGTCTAAAAAAATAGGGATGCATCGATCCGATACTCAGGATCGGTATCGGCTCCAATCCGGGCATTTTCTGCGGATCGGGTATCGGAGAGATGAGACCGATCCAAATCCGATATTCGTATACTATTCTGTGTTATTGTTAAGCCCCACAAAAGCATTATATCTGAAGCAAATGATTAATGGGCCTACAAGAATAACTAATTCAACAAGGTCTCAAATTGATTTAATTTTTAGTAATCGAGCAGAGAGAATTTTAAACACTTTTAATATGTTAACAGGCCTTTCTGATCACAATTTGATTTTAGTGGCCAGAAAATTATCTAGCAAGAGATTCAATTCATTCATAAGGAAATATGACTCTTATGGCATTCCAAAACGTAAACTAGATGACTTCAGAAAGGCAGTCCATCAGATTGAATGGGATGATTTATTAATCGGAAAAGATCAGGACGAAGACAGTCAAACATTCTCCAAAAAATTAGAGAGTACTATTAAAGATTTCAGTTGTAAACTTAATCCTAAAAATAAAAAAACATACTGTCCCTTGGATGAATTCAGATATCTTAGAATTAATGAAAAAACGGGATCTTGCTTTAAAAACTGCAAACAGATCAAAGTTTAGTCATGATAGACAACATTTCGCTATGTTACGGAACAAGGTGGTAAAGACCTTGAGAAAAGCAAAAGCTGATTTTTTCCTGAGAATAATTAATGAGGCTAGAGGTAATTCTAAAACAATCTGGAATAAGTTGAACTACTTAAGGTGATAAAAAAAAAGATAGGTCATCACTTTAATTGATGGTTAACGGGAAGCTGACCAACAATCCAGCTGATGTAGCCGAAGCACTTAATTATTACTTTGTTGACTCGGTAGTCACAATTTCACAATGTTTTTCCCCCAAGTATTCAGAAGTTTATACAGTTAATACAGTGGAACAAGCCCTTACTCTAAGGGCAGTCTCTGAATTAGACGTCACAAGAACAATTACATCTCTTAAACCATCCAGATCAAAGGATATTTTTGGTATGGATGTGATAATGTTTAAAGAGCTTAGTGAGTCGTTAGTTAATCCTATCACTAAAATTATCAATCTTTCAGTTTCTCAGGGGATGTTCCCATGTGCTTGGAAGTCATCTGTTATTGTGCCTATATTCAAAAGTGGTGACCCTCACTCTGCTAGTAATTACAGACCTATTAGTATTTTACCTATAGTCTCAAAGGTTGCAGAGAAATTGATGGCTGCACAAATCACTAATTATTTAAATAATAGTTATTTTGCTTTACATCCAATGCAATTTGGCTTCAGAGCAAACTACTCAACTGAGATGGCAAATTGCTACTTCACTGAAAAAGTCAAGTCTCTATTAGATAAAGGAGGGGTCGTCGGGGCTGTGTTTCTTGACCTCAGGAAGGCCTTTGACACTCTAAACCATAGAATTTTTTTGTCTAAATTATTAAGTTTTAATTTCTCTCCACATACTTTAAGATGGATCGAATCATACTTGTCAGGTCGCACACAGTGTGTTAGTATACAGAATTATAATTCAGCTCCCCTAAGTATATCCACTGGTGTTCCACAAGGATCTATTCTGGGTCCTTTACTTTTTACGTTGTACATCAATGATCTTCCATCCGTCTGTCCTAACACTAACATTCAAATGTATGCAGATGACACCGTCATTTATATACATGGAAGTAGTGTCACAAGTTGCAAATGAACTTACAGAATCCTTGGTTCATGTTGCAGCTTGGCTAGAACAATGCTGCTTACAGTTAAACATCTCTAAAACAGTGTGTATGTTTATCACCAAACTAAGAATTTAAGTGTAGTGCCAGATGTATTTGTATCAGGGGAAAGATTACAAGTTGTATCTGAATATAAGTACCTTGGTGTTCTGATTGATTCCAAACTTTCATTTAAGGCACAGGTTAAAAAGGTCTGTAACAGGGTCAGATTTAGTTTATCAAATTTTAGATTTATTCGTGATTATATGTCGTCTGACGCCGCTCTGATGTATATGCATTCCATGATTATTTCTCATATTACTTACTGTTTAACTACTTGGTCGCAAGCCAGTATTACTACTCTGAAACCACTTGAGTCTTTGTATAAACAATCACTAAAAACTCTTGATAAGAAATCAGTTCAGTTTCATCATTGCTCAATATTAAAGAAATACAATTTGCTAAACTGGGATAACTTGATCAAATATGTACATATTTGTCTGCTGTTTAAAACTATGCATAGCTTGTCTTCACCACTAAAACAGTTTGTGAATATTAGAACAACTGCTCACAGATCTACAAGGGGTGGGGAAAGAGGGGACTGTATTATTCCTTTCAAAAGAAGTAAGTTCAGTCAGTCTGTAATTTCAGTCAAAGCTGCAAGGGAATGGAACTCCATCCCATCAACAATTAGACGATTACATACTTTTGGCTCTTTTCAGTCTCATCTTAAAAAATGGTTACTGACAACTCAGCACTGTCAACATTAGTATTGTATTCAGACTTCCTTGTACTAATTGCTCTTGGCTATGTTGCTCTCTCCTGTTGCCATCTTTCTCTCATGTTTACTTTGTTTTAGATAATTCACTTATTTTGTATTTTAGTAGCGATTTTTCTGATTGTGTGTTTTTTTTTTGTTTTCTGTAATTTTTTTACTTTCTCCATATGATGTGTATATGTGTGATGCTCTGTCTTTGTTTTTAGGGTGACCTTTTAACATTCTGTCAAGGGTCTACAGATGAAAAATAGCCTTTTGGGCTAATTCTGGCACGTTTACAGTTATGTTTATTAATGTGCATTGCCCCTGTAAAATAAATAAACTAAAAAAAAAATTAAAAAAACTATAAAGCACCATAAAGTCAAAGTCCAAGTGTTCTGAAGCCGTTCCATAGTTTAATCTGAGGTACAGATGAATATTTAAGTCGTTAAATTCAAGTTCACACGCTTCTCTCCGCTGCGTCTGTCTGTCATCCTCCGTTCAGCGTTCAAACTGCATGTCACGTTCGGTTAAGACGGTCAAAACAATGAAACACTCTTCAAGAGCGCTCAATAACTGAGATTTAAAACCGTTAAAAGAAAAGGCTAAAAAAACTATCGCGCAGATTTAATAAGCTACGCATCAATCTCTCTTTCCTCTGTGCTTTGAACTTCTCTGACCGGAGCTGCGTGCTGTGACTCCGTGCTGCTTCAAGCGCATCATTCTGCGCACAAGCGCTTTATGCCACTCTCTATTTGAGCTTTTCGTATTATAATACTTTTGCGCAATGAAATATTATTTATAGCGTTTCTTGTACTGTCCTATCAAGGCTATTAATAATCGAATGTATAGCACAGTAATGGAGGCAGCATATGATAGATAGGACTCCTCTATCATATGTTGCTGCCTTCATTACTGTGCTATATATTTAAAATAAATGTTTTATTTTGTAGTTTATATTTATAAATAAATACATTTACTTGTTTTCATTAATGTATTTTACAACAATGCAAAGAGCAATGTGTAACATTTTACCAGATTTAGTCCTTCACATATTCACTTTTATTTGTTCCCCACTAAATAAATGTTATTTCACTAAATGTTTAGATTTTATAAAATTGTGCACTCATGAGTTTTCTAGAATAACTTTTGCTGCTAAATTATCCACTAACCTAGTTTATAATAGTATCTTTGTCATAGATTATGAATGGGCCCGTTTACACCTGATCACTTGCGTTTTCGCTGATCGGAAATCTATCTGATTTATTAAAACGTTTCCATTTACACTTGGCCACATGTGTCGTCGCAAAACAGAAATAAATCCGATCTTCAATTCCCGCGCTATATTTAAATTTAATGAAGTTCACGTCAACGAAATCAAAAGCTCTGCATTTTATTAATTATCAGCTCATTTCAAGATCAAAGACCGCAATAGGAGAGCGCGCAGCATCAGCACTGGAAAGATAAGCTTGTCTTATACTTTTAATGAAGATGATTGTGTGTTGAGCGTCTGTAACTTACTTTCAGTTTCATTCACGGTAGTTTGCACGTCTTCTTGCTGAAGAGATGCAGCTACCGTCTGCGGTGATGCGTGTTGCATTAGCGCAGTCATATCTGACTAAAATGTCATATAGCCTATAACACGGTCTCACACGTTTATTATTTTTACATTTTGGGAGGAGTAAAATCCACATGTGGTTTCAACAACCAGATGCTTTTACACATGTCCAGTTTCGTCTGGAATGCTGCCCAGACCACCTCCTGAAGTGTTGAGCGATCGGATTTATATTACAAAACGCATGAAGTGACCAGGTGTAAACAGCCCCTATATATTTTCATGTTATTTTTCATTAAAATGAAGTTGTCTAGTAGATTGTGTTTAACACACAAAAGAGTGACACAGAAGTATAGAAACTCAATTGATTTAAAAAACAAAAAACAAACCCTGCGCTAGGATCGGATCGGAATTGGCCGATACTCAGAGTTTTCTGGATCGGATCGGATCTGAAAAAATGGTATCGTTGCATCCCTACTAAAAAAAGCACAAAAACATTGAAATGAATGGGGGGGGTACCACAACAGCTTAATTGTAACAACAATTACCAAATCAATTTACTGCAATGATTTGTATAACTTTTTTAGTAAAATTTGAACATCAGTAGAAAATCTAATTTGTGTCTTTCTGGGCTATTGTGTTACATTTGGAGTAAGTCTGGGAGGACAAAAAATTCAAGTAAGAAAAGCAGAAATTGAATAATCAAATGTAAAAATAATCACTGCATAGTATTGTATGTATTCATTACAATTAAACTGATTATTGTTAAATCTACAAAAATTGTTCAGTCAAGAGCAGTGAGTAGGTCCCTCTTTTCTTTTAGCGTTTAATTAATATTGACAGATGCCAGCAGATTTATAATGCACAGATCTGTTACACAGTGTAACAATACACTCAACTCACGATGCAATACGATTCACGATATTGATTTCACTATACGATTTCCTCATGATTTATTTTTAACAAAAATTATACAGTATATGAAAAGGTGTCCTTTTATTATTGCTTGGACAAAATGCTGCATGTTTCTTTGTGAAATTGAAATATAACAAAACTAAAATGAAATTTTAAAACAAATCAAATAAGTAACAAATAAAATAAATCTCTTCATATAAAGACTTCAGTTTTGTGAAATAAATAAATAAAAATATCTGCACAAAACTGATCTTTTTGGTGGCATATTGCACTTAATATCCCTTTTAACATCAAGCAAGTCCCGTACTTCATGTTCCCATTCCCAAGTGTTTTGCTTCCACAGGCCATACACAACTTTTTAATTAAATATAATGAGTTCTTTATTTAGCCTACAATAAAAGAGTACAATGTGTATTATAGGCTAGTTTCATTTTTTTTTTTAAAGGTGCTGTATGTAGGATTGATGGTGATATAGTTCACCTAGCGGTTGAACTAGGTATTGCAGTCTAAATTCAAAATATTGGAGACTGTTTTTTTCACCCGGCCCCTCCTCCTCTGACTTGACGCACAGGCAGGTTGCCAGATTAACCACACCAACAGGAACGAGCGCTGAATGAAATTAAATGCCCTGTGTTTTCGCCAACTGGCAACCCGGGGTACCGAAATACAATTGGGTAAACTGGCAGTGGGCGGGTTTCACAAACCATAACAAACAGACATTCCGGTCCAGAACACACATTTTCAAAGGAGAATAACTGACTGTAACATTGTTTTTCAGATAAACAAGTATGTTAACTTAGCATGTTTCTTAAATATCTGCAAGCATATTATGGTATTGTTATGCTTTAGTAGTCAAAATCCTACATACAGCACCTTTAAACATCTAGAAACTCATAAACCCGAAGCATCAGCATCATGATCAACATCCAAAGACGGAATTATTTCAACATGTAGCAGGCATAAAATGTCCTTAAAATAAGCTGGTTTATCTTGGCAGAATGTTGAGTTACAAAACAATTAATGTGTTTTTGACATTTCAGTGATGCCACAAAAAAATAAAAATAATAATAATAGGATGCCGGCTCAAGTCACAGTTTTCTTGACTTTCCCAGCACTGACCTGATTTGCGCTTGTGTGAACTGATATTAAGGTTTGTTTGCACTTTCTAATGGTAGAAAAGAAGGTTCTGAACTGAATGATATGACAATCAGCAGGTGTTCCTGCACCGAAAGTAAACTCAGATGATTAAAATCAATGTTTATGAAGCCTTACCTTCAGTACTTTTTGCACAAAGTAATAAAACAAATTGTCAAAATAGTTTTCAGTAAATTTTTGTATTTATAATGTTATAAATGAAATACTGAGGACTTTATCTCAAATCCCATGATATAATCATTTACCGCGATAAACAACCTATTTTCATTATATTTTTGCTACTTTGACATACTTGATCTCATAATTATGCCACTTTAGCCAAATGTTTACTGACCGGGTCACGTATACAGGTAGAAATTCTCCCCACAATAAGAATAACAGTCTAGTTGATGAAGCGTTTCTGTGTACAAACCATTTGCAGCTCGTGCAATGCGAAAACAAGTATGGCGGAAGGCAGATGTGAAGCTGAGGAGGAGCTACCTCTACAATCTGGAACTAGTTTGGTAACTGAAAATCAGGGCCCATATTCACAAAACATCTTAAGGCTAAAAGTAGCTCCTAACTTGCCGATTTAGGAGAAAATCTTTAAAATAATGGGCGTGTCAGTCGTAAATTTAGGACTCCTAAATTTTTGCTCTAAGAGTATTTCACAAAGCGTTTTAGTGCTAAAACTAGGTCCTAAATCTGTGAAACGTTAGGAGTAGTGAAGAGGACTCCTAAGTCACTAAGACCAACTCACAACTGTCCTAAAATGGCTGTTGTCGGCAATCTGCCTCAGAATATAAATATTTTAGAAACATTTGACGATAATGAGCTTTTAAAAAGGTATCATCTTAAATTTTCCTTTGATTATATCCTTTTCAGTAGGGCTAGAAGTTACAGCTGTTCTTGTGTCCAGTTTGGTTTTCTTTTACGTTTGCATGTCTTACTATCAGCCATAATTATTCTACTCTGTTAATTAAAAGGCGGTTTATGCATCCGCTACGAGAAGCATACATGTAAGAGACTGACAATTAGCCAAGGGCGATTCTAGACCCTTTTTAGGTGTGCTTCAGACACCTATGTCGTCTCAGCCCCCCTAAAACTATAATCAGCTATCTGAATGATCAGGCCAGTGCTGCTTCCTCAAGAAAGTTTATCATTTTCGCTCGTTTATCGATCTCAATGTGGTAGTCACGCACTGTGATAGATCGTTAATGTGAGCTCACACATTTGAATGAAGCGCGCACGCACTGAGAGGCACTGCACGGACAGCACACCAGCATGGTCTCATGAAAGTGCGTTTCAATGGCATGAATTTCTGTTTCTATTTGGTGTGCTTATGATACGAATCTTCACACCCCTATACCTAATCATTGTGTCTCATACGCACGCCAAAGTCAGTTTTTGCGTATAAATAGCACACCAAATAGAAACAGAAAATCGTGCCATTGAAACGCACTTGCATGAGACTGTCATTCACTTACGCGTCCTCTCGAGATAAGCAAATACACAAATATTATGTCACGCTTCACACCCTATACGTAATCAATGCGTCTCATATGCACGCCAAATCAGTTTTTGCGTATAAATAGCACACCAAATAGAAACAGAAAATCGTGCCATTGAAACGCACTTGCATGAGACTGTCATTCACTTTCGCGTCCTTTCGAGCAAATAAGCAAATACTAGAGCTGCACGATTCTGGATAAATTGAGAATCACAATTTTTTTTCTCAAATAGTGATCACGATTCTCCCACGATTCTGAACTAAACAAAATAATGTGTGACAACATATTAATTGCTGCAGTCTATTTAAAAGTGTTTAATTTAAATTAATTATTAAACATTTTAATATATAATACAGTATGGCCAGGTTTCACAGACGGGGCTTAGACTAAGCCAGGATTAGATCATAGTTCAATTAAGACATTTAAGCAATTTTTATAAACATGCTTAGAAAAAAACATTACTGGTGTGCATCTTGAGACAAAACAAAGGCACTGATATATTTTAAGATCAGTCAATGCGAGTTTCTTTCAGTTGAAACAGCTCAGATTTACATTTTTGTCTAGGACTAGGCTTAAGCCTTGTCTGTGAAACCCGGGGTATATGTATTTAAAATATAGTGTATTTAATACACCAACTTTTAATGATGAAATTAAAATGATGAAAAATTGGTTTGTATTAATGATTCAATGACTCACTCATACCTCACTTGTTTCATTAATGGATGAATCAGTGTTTTTGAACGAATCTCGAATGAATGATTCAATAACAAATACATTTTTTAACAGTCACTTGTCGCCACCTAGTGGCGAAATGATGCAATCGACACAAACGTTATTTGAAGCGCCAGTTGCTTTCAAAAGATGAGTGGCGACATCAATGTTTGTAGCCGAACTATAAACTTGTATCCCAGTATTTCTATGAATGACTGTAAGACAGAAATAATACTGTGTCTGTGTAGTTGAAAAGACTGTTTGTGAAGCTTTTTCTTACCTAAACATGTTAACTGTCTGCTCTCTGGATCAGCAGCAGCGCGAATGCAGATTTGAATGTTCCGGTATGATTTTTTCAAAGTTTTAATAGACACGGGCGAATCGTTGTCATTCAGAAATTAGATCGTGTGGGTATTTGAATCGAGATCGTGATCTTTTAACGATTAATCGTGCAGCTCTAGCAAATACACAAAATATTATGTTACAATGGCTGTCTTGACAACATTGACTGCAAATTAGCTGAACATATATTTGTTTAATTAGTGACACTTAGCCTGCATGTTAAAATCTTTATTTGAATGTGGCAATTAACATTATTTTTTAAACCTTTATTTGGATATGGCAACATAATATCTTGCTCTACAATATTTCTATGAATAAATCTCTGACAGAGACCCCTATCAGCCAATCACTGTGTGCATATTTAGTAAGCATGCTGACGTCATCCATAGCAACAAGGTCAACCCCACCCTTACTCTTAGCTTAAGTCTTCTCTCTATTCCTTAGTAAAAGTTTGTCTCAGCAGCTTTGTGAATAGGTTTTAAGAGAAAACTTGGCTAAAAACTTTTACTGCTATTTAGGAGAACTCTTAGTGGTAAGATTAAATGTTTTGTGAATACGGGCCCAGATGTGGAGCAAACGACCAAAATATGCAAAGTTAGCCAAAAAACTATGGTTATAAAAGGGTGGAAACGCATCCAATTTGTTACACCATCTCAAACAAGCTAGAGTATAAAGAAAGTCTGAAGATTTCGAATATTATTAGAAAATACGGGACCAACAAGACCAGATGAAACTTCTAAATTATCCAAGTTACCCGAGTGTGTTAAAAATGTAAAAGATTGGATGACCAATAATTTTCTCCTATTAAATTCAGATAAGACAGATATTACTTATTGGACCAAAGAAAAAAAAAACATTACACAGAATCTCTTGGATTACAATTTGCAACTAGACAGATGTCCTGTTACTTCCTCTACAGTCAAAAATCTGGGTGTTATATTAGACAGCAACTTGTCTTTTGAAAAACATATTTCCAATGTTACAAAAACAGCATTCTTCCATCTTAGAAACATTGCCAAGCTATGGAACATGTTACCTGTTTCTGATGCAGAAAAGCTAGTTCATGCATTCATGACCTCTAGACTGGACTATTGTAATGCACTGCTAGGTGGTTGTCCTGCATCTTCAATAAACAAGCTACAGGTAGTCCAAAATGCAGCGGCTAGAGTCCTTACCAGGTCAAGAAAATATGATCATATTACCCAATTTTACAGTATCTGCACTGGCTACCTATTAAGTTCCATATCAGTTACAAAATATTATTACTTGCCTATAAAGCCCTAAATGGTTTAGCTCCTGCGTACCTAACTAGTCTTCTATCTCGCTACAATCCATCACGCTCCCTAAGGTCGCAAAACTCTGGACTCTTGGTAGTACCTAGAATAGCAAAGTCCACTAAAGGAGGTAGAGCTTTTTCATATTTGGCTCCCAAACTCTGGAATAGCCTTCCAGATAACGTTCGGGGTTCAGACACACTCTCTCTGTTTAAATCTAAATTAAAGACACATCTCTTTAGCCAAGCATTCACATAATGCATTCATATAATGCATCTCATAATCTTGTACTGCAGTTATATCTGATCAAACGCACATTATTCTTCTTTAGCTTGGGTTGAACAAATAATTTTTGCTTGGATGGAACAACAGCTATGCTAATTATGTCTCTTTGTTTCTCCGTTTCTGCCACGGGGTAACTAGGAATTACACAAGCTTCAGTCTGGATCCAGCCCTTAAATGATCTGAGATGACCAAACACCCGAGAAGAGATGATGCCAACCCCTCAGAGGACCTCAGAGGATGCCAACCTCTGATCCCACAACAACATACAGAATTAACAAATTTTGCCATAAGTTAATATATTAAGTTTCTACAAATGTATAAATATATTGTAGAAACTTAATTTCCTGTAAGGCGCTTTGCAACGATTGTATCGTAAAAAGCGCTATACAAATAAACTTGAATTGAATTGAAGATGCACTTGGAGACAGAGACACCACTGTGAAGGTCTAAAGTTAAGAAAATTCCTACTCAGACGAAAATTGTCAGTGCATTTGCTAAAAGATAAGCGAAGTAAACTATGGACTGAATTGCCAGAGACAAAGGCGTTTTATTTGGCAAAATACATGCTGCTATTCCAAACTGTCAAGAAGGAAGGATCCAAGCAAATGATCCATAAACTGGAAGCAAGATATAACATGCTTTTAAAGGAAGTATTTCTCTGATACAGCTTGGTCAGCGATGTATGAAGTGTGCTGTGGTAGTTTACAAACAATGCTGTCTACACGGGGGAAAACATTTCAAGTGGCCTGAAGCGGTTTCTTCAAGAATGGGATTTAGACAAGGAGAAACAGTTGTGCCTAGTCTCAGCCTCAGAGTTTTACACACTGTTATTGTTGCGACATTTCCACGCCCCGAAATGTGACGCTGAATGAAACGAACTGTGATTGGTTGTTTGACATGTCAGTCAAACATCCTTGATGGGTGGGCCTTGGTCAATGAAAGCTGCCATGGATTCCAGACCTTCAGCCGTCAGTCTGAAGGTCTGGCTACGCGAGACTAAGTTGTGCCTGACAACAGACAGTGGAGCTAATGTACTAAAAGCAGTCACTCTGAACATGTGGACAAGACTGTCTTGCTATGGCCACTGCACGGCTGAAAAAAGCAGCGAGCACTCAAAGATGCTCAAACAGAACTTGGCCTTTCTCTGCACAAACTTGTGACTGAATCATCATGCCTTGGAAGCTTTTTCAAGAAACCAGCTGCTGAGTTGATCAGTCTTTCTGACACAGAGAAAAATGAGACAAACTACTTCCATAGACTACTGGCAGATAGTGAGAGCAAGGTGAATTTGCCTAATATCAGTCGTTTAGCAAAAAAAGTACTTGTGTATCCCTGCCATAAGTACACCCTCAGACAAAAGTATTCAGTGCTGGTGGAAATGTAGTAACATAAAAGGTTCTGAAACAAACTATAGTGAATGTTAATATTCTTGACCAAAAATATTAAGATGTGAGCCCTGTTCTCTTTTTGAAATCCACTTTTTCCTGAATCACTAGTATGAGTATTATACCTTGCACTACTGAATATTTTTATGTCAGCCTCATCTCCACATTTTGTTTACAATTTAAGAGTATATCAGCATTTCATTTTCATTTAATTTCATTTGTTAATTTATCATGTTGTGATTTGCACTATTTTGTAACCTAACTAAAGAGAGTTGGGACTGTTACTTTATGAAATTTGTTACTTTATCAGGTTACATTAACATGTTTATTACTTTATCAGTTTTTATTTGCACTCTTTTATAATTTTGTAACCTAACTGAAGACGTACTTGTTACTTTTGCTGTTTGCACCATGAGAGTATGAATAAATACAGAAACTGTGTTTACATTTCAAACTTGTAATTATTATTGCGCAATCATCATCATGCAATGTTTTTCAGCACAGTTGCACCATTTCAACATTATCTGCACTTTTACAGAAGAAAAAGCAAAAAAAAAATCTGCACTTTTTTATTCTTTTATGTAATTGGTATTTTAGAAGCCTATTTGATGATGGGTAGGTTATACTTTTAGATCAATGTTTGTGTTTCTGAGGCTCTGAAGACTGCATGCAGCCATCACTTGAAGCCAAAAACAGTGGTGAATGGCTACAAATCGTGTAGCCTTAAATCGTGTAGACTTAAATCGTCATTGATATCACAATAAACACCAGAAAATATTACGATATAGTTTTAAGTCCATATCGCCCATCCCTAATTAATATACACATGCACGTACACTTACAAGAGACAGAAGAAGCAGCAGCAGTTCATTCTCTAGACTGGTCTAATTTAAATCAGAAAAGTATGACTGATTACTCCATGGCTAACTGCTATTTGGACAAACTAGTCCTTTAACATAACCACTATGTTTGTTATGCGACTGGGCCCGGGTTAGTTAGTTATAAATAAGAGAAAGAGAAAAAAAAAAAGAGAGAGAGAGAGAGAGAGAGAGAGAGAGAGAGAGAGAGAGAGAGAGAGAAAGAAAGAAAGAAAGAAAGAAAGAAAGAAAGAAAGAAAGAAAGAAAGAAAGAAAGAGACAGGGTTCCCACTCTAAGCCAAATATCAAATTCCCTGACTTTCACCGACTAAAAAGCTGAATTTCCATGACCTATAATGAACAGAAAAACAGGCCACTTTTGTGTTCCCTTTCCCATATTTGATAGCTCAATAGTAGTTTTACAAACTTTACATTTAGCTTTTCTGTCGTCTGCTTTTAACACCTAGTCTTTGAAGTGGTAATTTTGTAGCCAAAGCTCTTGAAATTGACATTTTCTGGCATGTTTGCCTTAGTTAACAGGGGCAGCCTGGTGACTGCATTTGTCTTGAGTGATTGCCAGTTGACGAGCGGGAAGGGATTAAAATGGCGCTGAAAAATGGCCTAACCATAACAATAGGCAAAATGCGTTAAACGAGATTTAAAAAAAAAAAAAATACGGTATAGAAAAAATACATTTTGAAAAATGGAAACTAAAATTTAAAGCAACAAACAAAAATCCCTGATATTCCATGACTTAAGCAAAAAAAAAAAAAAATTCCCTGACTTTCAATGTCTGGAAAAGACCTTTTAAAATTCCATGATATTCCAGAAATTCCATGACCCGTGGGAACCCTGGAGATAGAGATAGAGATAGAGAGAAGTGAAGTGTGGGGTCCTCTCCTAAATCACGAATTTGAAAGATGGGACAAAAAAATCCCCCGATTCAGATGGTCCTGAAGCTGCAAAAACAAACTAACATGTCAGTCAGTCAGCATCAGGACACTGAAATATTCATCCACAAAATTCGGCCGAACCAAATTATAAAAGCACAAAAATTGTTATAAAAAAACACACAATTTTAAATTGTTCATAGAATTCTAGAATTGATTTGTTCCATTTTGTTTAAATTTTTTTATATATATATATATATATATATATATATATATATATATTATATATATATATATATATACACACACACAAGCATGTGTTTATTTATTTATTATTTTTTAAATGCATCTGTTCTAGATTCAATGTAAACACTATGCTTTGGCAATACATTGTAACAATTTCATGCCAATAAAGCACATTTTGAATTGAATTGAGAGAGAGAGAGAGAGAGAGATAGACAGAGACAGACAGACAGAGAGCGAGAGAAGTACCACACATTCACGTGGAAGTCAAATTAGCAGTCTGAAACAGAGAGTTCAACTAACGTTACTCTGTAATGCTAGAAACTATGACTAATAATATAAATGAATAGCGGTTACCTCTGAAGCATGGGTCCACTGCAGATTACACACAAAGAAACAGTTTTTAACTACTTATTATAATAACACAGTAAAGAAGGGCTCCCTCAAAATAATACATTTAAAGTAGCTGACAGCTAGCTCGTTAAGTTTCGCATTCACTTAAGTAAAAGTTTCAGATATAGGCTGAAAAATGCAAAACATTTAAAGGGACAGAAGTGAGCTTATACGGGGCATATTACTAGCTATTGTTGCTAACAAATTGCGGTGAAGTCCATTCGACCGTAAGCTCACCTGCAAAGTTGCCTTCACTTTTCCGCATGCTGTGTTCTTATTCGTCTTCTTTAGAGATTTGTGGTTAGATGCATCAGGGGCGTATTACTGCCCTCCTCAGTTCATATGATGAACTCCGCTTAACCATCTACAGTACAGGTGCATCTCAATAAATTAGAATGTCGTGGAAAAGTTCATTTATTTCAGTAATTCAACTCAAATTGTGAAACTCTTGTATTAAATAAATTAATTGCACACAGACTGAAGTAGTTTAAGTCTTTGGTTCTTTTAATTGTGATGATTTAGGCTCACATTTAACAAAAACCCACCAATTCACTATCTCAACAAATTAGAACACTTCATAAGACCAATAAAAAAAACATTTTTAGTGAATTGTTGGCCTTCTGGAAAGTATGTTCAATTACTGTATATGTACTCAATACTTGGTAGGGGCTCCTTTTGCTTTAATTACTGCCTCAATTCGGCGTGGCATGGAGGTGATCAGTTTGTGGCACTGCTGAGGTGGTATGGAAGCCCAGGTTTCTTAGACAGTGGCCTTCAGCTCATCTGCATTTTTTTGGTCTCTTGTTTCTCATTTTCCTCTTGAATCTATGGGGTTCAGGTCTGGTGAGTTTGCTGGCCAGTTAAGCACATCAACACCATGGTCATTTAACCAACTCTTGGTGCTTTTGGCAGTGTGTGCAGGTGCCAAATCCTGCTGGAAAATGAAATCAGCATCTTTAAAAAGCTGGTCAGCAGAAGGAAGCATAAAGTGCTCCAAAATTTCTTGGTAAACAGGTGCAGTGACGTTGGTTTTCAAAAAACAAAATGGACCAACACCAGCAGATGACATTGCACCCCAAATCATCACAGACTGTGGAACCTTAACACTGGACTTCATGCAACTTGGGCTATGAGCTTCTCCACCCTTCCTCCAGACTCTAGGACCTTGGCTTCCAAATGAAATACAAAACTTGCTCTCATCTGAAAAGAGGACTTTGGACCACTGGGCAACAGTCCAGTTCTTCTTCTCCTTAGCCCAGGTAAGACGCCTCTGACGTTGTCTGTGGTTCAGGAGTGGCTTAACAAGAGGAATACGACAACTGTAGCCAAATTCCTTGACACGTCCCAGCCTCAGTCCATTCCTTGTGAAGTTCACCCAAATTCTTGAATTGATTTTGCGTGACAATCCTCATAAGGCTGCGGTTCTCTCGGTTGCAGGGGCGGTTCTAGGGGGGGGCCAGGGGGGGCCAGTGCCCCCCTGTCAACAAGCTTGGCCCCCCTTTTGGCCCCCCTAAATTTGGAATCATATCACAGCAAACAATTTTGGGTGAAATGCGCAGTTTGTCCTGTAAACTATATGTATATAAAAAGAAAAACATCACCAGCTGCTAAATTCAAATCTGCGTTCGCTGGCTGGCACAGAGCCAGAGACACGCACATTTTTAAAGCACTGCGCATTATAACCAATCACATTCGATTCTGTTTAGCTTATGAATGCAAGGACCAATCAGAGGCGTTCAGATGAGTCTTCGCTGAAACACGCTGTTTCATCACCCCGCACGCTGGCTGACTGAATTCTCTAATTCGCTCATCAGAAACAATGAATGTAAGATATTAATGTACTTATGAATGTAAGTAAGATATTAATTTCACAGTGTAAACAGCTTTAGAGATTATTAGGACTCCCTGGACTGAAGTGAAAATGTTCTTTGATATTGTAAACGTTATTTGCTCTCTTTTTGTTCAATGAAAGTGTTATAGGCTAATTAGTAACTTACAATGTTTTATTAAACTCACATTAAATACAAAGTCAGTCGTATTAAAAGTATTTTATGGCATGATGACACCCATATCTGGTACTTAAGAAAAAGATGGGCTTTTATGCGTAGTTAATAGATTACAGTATCTATTAACTTTGCCTATCGCCCATAGACCAAATAACATAATCTACAAAGGTGCAAAACATTTTAGGGATATATCGAATAAAAAAATTAAATTAAATAAATAAAACCCCTGCTGAAAAAAACAATAGACACCATTACAAAATTAGTAATGGTTTTACTGGTCATAATGGGACTTGTATTGGTTTTAATGTAAACTATAATGGATCCTGTTGGTCTCTACTGGTAATTGGTCACCTTCTATTGGTGGCTTGTTAAAACCAATAAATCCTAATGGAATATGTCTCAAAACACACTACAGAAAACCATTTTTGAATGGTTAAATGTTGATGGTTTGTAATGTTTGTAATGGTATTTGTAGTGGAAACCATACAAATTTTCTGTGATGGTTTTATTTTTTTCAGTAGGACATAAGCCTGTATCAGTTATACAGTGGTATTGTGGCTGCTGTGTGTCACATGACAAGCATGAGAGCCCCCCCCCCCCCCCCCCCCCCCTTACTCTTGCCCCCTCAAAGATAATGAGTGCATGATGCCCCTGGCACTACAATACAAAATTATTTGTTAAATAAATGAAACATGATGAAATATTTAATTTAGTTGAAATTGTTATAGATTACTTCCAGAGATTGCAGTGATACATGACATGGTAAAAAATGACTGTATGAATAATACTTAAAGTGAGTTAAGATGAATTTTAAAATTGTGCCCCCTAAAAGCACAAGTGGCCCCGGTCTGGCCCCCCCAGTTACTGTGGGCTAGAACCGCCCCTGCTCGGTTGGTTGTGCATCTTTTTCTTCCACACTTTTTCCTTCCACTCAACTTTCTGTTAACATGCTTGGATACAGCACTCTGTGAACAGCCAGCTTCTTTGGCAATGAATGTTTGTGGCTTACCCTCCTTGTGAAGGGTGTCAATGATTGTCTTCTGGACAACTGTCAGATCAGCAGTCTTCCCCATGATTGTGTAGCCTAGTGAACCAAACTGAGAGATCATTTTGAAGGCTCAGGAAACCTTTGCAGGTGTTTTGAGTTGATTAGCTGATTGGCATATCACCATATTCTAATTTGTTGAGAAAGTGTTTTTTGTTAATTGTGAGCCTAAATCATCACAATTAAAAGAACCAAAGACTTAAACTGCTTCAGTCTGTGTGCATTGCATTTATTTAATACGCGAGTTTCACAATTTGAGTTGAATTACTGAAATAAATGAACTTTTCCACGACATTCAAATTTATTGAGATGCACCTGTAAGCCCTGAAGGAAGGTGCTGTTTTTCCGAGTGACAAACACAAGAAATAATGGCTCGTAACTCCAAAACCGTAGCAAGGAGAGTAGTAGGCCTACACTCGAGTGATTACTCATAGGTTGTTCGATTCAGAAATTTTTGGAATCAATTCTGATTCCTAGTTCTGTAATCGATGGGATTCGATTGCAAGAAGACTCCTCAGGATTTTGTGTAATGTGTCCATTACAGATTTGTGCAAAACCTTGGCGATATTTTATATATGTCGATAAAAAAGTATTGTGAAATGACGCCGTTTCCATTAGGCGTATTTTCAGCCCGATCTCACGGCAATTCGTACATATTTTACGAGGTGGCTAATTCGTACGAATTCATACGATTTTTGCTAAATCGTACGTATTTTACGAGTTGCCAATTCGTATGAATTAGTACGAATGACCTACACCTAACCCCGCCCCTAAACCTACCCGTCAGTGGGGTTTAGACAAATCGTACTAAATCGTACGAGTGAGGTCGTACGAATTCGTACGAATTAGCCACCTCGTAAAATACATACGAATTGCCGTGAGATAGCGTTGGTATTTTCAATTCGCAATTTTAATTTGCGCAATTTGAAGGGTAATGGAAACGCGCCTACTGTTGTTTCCAAATCTTTTTCGATTCTTGTTTTTTTAGATTGAAGGAACTTAATCTCGCCATTACTGCAGGATAAAGCTTTATTTGTAAAAATGACAATACATTTCTATAGCTCTGATTCATTTTTAAATTGTAATTTTGTCTACATCGCCCTTTAAATTTTTTAGTTTTGTTTTTTAGGTTTCACTTTCAACACATACAACGCATGTTTCAAAGATTCGGGATAGAAGGAGGCATCAGTTACTGTAGAAGATTTGTCGCCTCGCGCCACTTCCTGTGTGGACAATCACCGCATCAACTGATTATAATGGGTTCTCTTGGTGTAGACTGTAAAAAATGATGGACGATGCTTCCAGTGTTGCCAGATTGGATGGACGATTTCCAGCCCAAAAGCTCACAAAAACCCGCCCAAAACTTTAACGGTCAAAATAATGTGATGGAATGTAAATCAAGGTTGATAAGAGCCATTTTTAACTCCTTATAACGCAATAATGAGGACAAAATAATATAAATATAATGCTAGATAAATTTCCCATGGATCAAATCGGGGCAAATACATTAAAGAGAACTACCAAATATGATTAAAATATGCAAGCAGACTATCAAAACGGCAATCAAGAAATTAACCGATACCCTCGAAAAACACATGCATCATTTTCAATGTCAACAGTCAGAATTTAAATGCAAAAACGTGCCCAATATAAGTGATCAGAATAAGCAAAGTAATTATAGGTATTTCACACTCGTTCATGCACACACCATGACAGTCAAATCTGTGTCATTCGGGGGGGATCACGTGACCCTTTGACGGCGATGCAGGCTTAGTCTTTCGCTCTGCTCACTTTGCCACATATTTTACGATCCTGTCAGTAAAACTTAAACCACTCTGCATTGGACCCATCATGAGTGCTAAGGCAGACAAAGGGGATCGGAAAAGAGAGATTGAGCAATCGCCAATGAAGAAAAAATTCAGAGATTCAGCCATCTCCAGAGAAGACCTCGACGAGGCTATTGCTAACCGCATTGAACTAGCATTTAAAGAGCAGCAAAGCACTTTGAATTCGGTTGTGAATTCGGCAGTAAGAGATGCGATGGACTCGGTGCTGATTCCAGCATTGAGCAAACTGCGTGAGGACATACAAGCGACCAACAAGTCTGTTAAAGAGCTAAGAGAGGAATTTGAGGCCATAGCTACCGAGACGAAGCAGACACGTGACCGCGTTGATTCTGTTCAGGCAGCGGTGCGTGAAGATAAGAGGACAGTCACGGACTTAAAGGATCAGCTGGAGTGACTCACCGAGAAGATGACAGATATGGAGGACAGGTGCAGAAGGAACAACGTAAGACAGGTGGGGCTGCCAGAAGGGATGGAGGGTCCCGACGCAGCTGGTTTCCTCAGAGCTAATCTTTCCAAGTGGATTCCTTCCTTGAGGGGCCGTGACATTGAGATTGATCGGGTGCATCACGTGTATGACGGAGGGAGGGGCTCCGATTGGCCGCGTACTCTCATCTACCGTGTACTAAGATGGCATGACAGATCGGAAATCCTGAAGGGTGCCCGGCAGGCTTATCCGGTGAAATGCGCACAGAACAATGTCACACTGCTATTTTTTCCCGACTTTAGTCCAGCTACAGCGATCAGGAGAAAGGCATTTGGTCCGGTTTTGAAGAAGATGACAGCGCTTGGTCTCCAGCCCTTCCTCATCTATCCGGCGGTAATTAAACTACGGCACAAGGGTGAGCAGAGGAGCTTCGATTCTCTTCAGAAAGCGGAGGATTTTGTCAGCTCCCTGTCTCAGCGGAGAGCGTATGCCGCAGCTCTGCGGGGGGGGGGGGGACGGCCGGGATGGACATGGTCCTAGCTGCCCAGGAGGGGATGATGGCAGGATGAACATGGACGCTTGCTAAACCAATTTTTTGCTTTTTCTTCTCTCCTCTTTTCTACTGGGATATTGTCCCTATATATCCTGTACAACGATCTCTTTGCTGGTAAGACTGACACTCCTTTTTTTCTTTTTTGGAGGGGACTAATGGAGAGTAGGTTTAATTAAAAAAAAATATATTTTTTTTGGCTGTGTGAGCCTTTCGGGAGACATGTCTTGCGTTGGAGTGGATCGGTCACGAACCATCACTATTTTTTGTTGCTCAGTCAGATCTATGTTCTCGGTAATGTGCGGTCAGAGTTGTTCCTTGTTTATGGTTGTCAGTTGTTCATGTTTTTATGTTGTTTTTGTTTGTTACAACAGACATTTATACTTCTATTTATTTTACCTTATTTCTAAGGGATTTTTCATCTAGGAGGTTTGGTATCTAAAATGCACATCAGCGTTTACATGTTATTTACAGAATGGAAGTGCTTCTGTTTTTTTTTTTTATTGAATACAATCTTGGGATTATGAATATTCAATGCATACTCTAAATATTTTATCACTGAATGTGAATGGTTTAAATTCGGCTGTTAAACGAACCCGTGTGTTAGAATATTTACACCGTAAATCTATCTCCTGTGCCCTAATTCAAGAGACACATTTAAAACAATCTGACGTGGCACGTTTCCAGAATAAGTATTACAAATTAATAGCTTTTTCCTGCGCTCAAAATAAAACTAAGGGGGTGCTTATCCTTGTTAACCGGAAGTTAAATTTAACGATTGAACACCTTGGTAGTGATGAGAAGGGTAGATTTGTTTTTATCCGATGCAAAATATATAATAATAGGTTAGCATTGGTCTCTATTTATGGTCCGAATGAGACAGTGTAATTCCTTACACAGATTTCCAAAACTCTACTTGAGGAGATTGTTTGCCCTCTAGTTGTGGGTGGTGATTTTAATGCTGTCATAAATCCTGCTTTAGATAAATCTCAATCTGATACAACAGCCAATCCATCCTCTAAATTACTTAACTTAATCGATCTTTGGAGAATTCAGAATACTAAAGCTAAGGACTTCACTTTTTTTTTTCTAATAGACAAGACTTTTTCTAGGATAGACTACATATTTCTCAGCCCATCTTTAATTTCGTCTAATTCCTCCATCTCTATATTACCAATTTTATTATCTGATCATTCTGCTGTGTTGTGCAGTGTTCCTCTTTCCGATGTTAAAGCCAAGTCCCCTAGATGGCGCTTTAACGTATCATTATTAAGTAATCAGACTTTCATTACTTCTCTAAAAGAATATATTAAGGAATTTCTTGAAATTAATATGCCCTCTGATGTGGATCCTCAAATACTGTGGGAAACGACTAAGTATGCTATACAAGGTCTCTGTATATCTTTCTCTTCTACTCTTGCCAAAGCGTAAACTCACCAATTTACACAATTAGAAAATAAAATCCAAACATTACAAAACCTACAAAAACAACATTTTACTGAGCAACAGGCTACACAGCTGTCCTCTTTAAAAGAAGAATATGATTTACTTTCACACTCAAAGGCGGAATTTATTTTACATAGGACTAGGCAAAAATATTATTTTGAATCAGAGAGACCTAGTCATTTATTGGCCCTTAGGCTGAAAGAATACGAGTCCAAGACATATATTAGCGCAATAAAATCATCAGATGATCAGGGCCCGTATTTATCAAGCTTCTCAAAGTGCCATTTTAGTCTTAAGAGCTGAGAATTCATGAAAATTACTCCTACTTTCAAACTTAAGTATAAAAGCAAGTTATCAAATTTCTTAAAGCTAAGAATCACTCTTACTCTCCCAGTTATTTAAGACAGCTCGAGAGGTCTCTCAAGTGGTTAGGAGTTGCCAGCAGGGGCTTGTGATGGCGCTGAAGAGACAGAGACGTGCGCGAATCTTTCAGGAGAGGAGGAATGTCTTTGAAATGTTTGGCGACTAGCAGTTAATCAAACAAGTTAAATTTCCTTAGTTATTCAAAACGAGCAAAGAACATTTACATTACCAAAGAACATCATAACTGACTTCAGTCTAGCGCGAGTATTATGCGATCTACACTGTATGATGAATAAATCTCTTACCCCTTATTTACACTGAATTAATGAATGAATGAATGAATGAATGATGCATTTATATAGCGCTTTATTGTGTATTGCCATACACCCAAAGCGCTTTACAATCACGTGGGGGGTCACTCCTCATCCACCACTAGTGTGCAGCATCCACTTGGATGATGCGACGGCAGCCACAGGACAACGGCGCCAGTGCGCTCACCACACACCAGCTACAGGTGGAGAGGAGAGAGAGTCATAGAGCCAATCAAGTGTATGGGGATTATTAGGAGGCCATGATAGACAAGGGCCAGTGGAGGGAATTTGGCCAGGACACCGGGGTTACACCCCTACTCTTTTGCGAGAAGTGCCATGGGATTTTTAGTGACCACAGAGAGTCAGGACCTCGGTTTAACGTCTCATCCGAAAGACGGTGCTTTTTTACAGTATAGTGTCCCCGTCACTATACTGGGGCGTTAGGACCCACACAGACCACAGGGTGAGCACCCCCTGCTGGTCTCACTAACACCTCTTCCAACAGCAACCTAGTTTTCCCAGGAGGTCTCCCATCCAGGTACTGACCAGGCTCAACCCTGCTTAGCTTCAGTGGGCAACCGGTCTTGGGCTGCAGGCAGGGCCGGCGCCACGGGGGGGCGTGAGGGGGCGTCGCCCCCTCACTCGGACTATCCCGCCCCCTCACTCAAGATGAGTGTGAAAATAGATTTTATTTATGAAATATAATGGTTTATTTAAAAAGCACAGTTGCCAAACGAATAGGCTTTCTAGCATTAATATGATGCTACTATAGCAAACATTTAGGACAGTCTGTTTCACAAAGTCGCATTTTAATTACATCTGACCAGAGCATGTGAGCGGAGCGGAGCGTGGAGCGAGCGCGGAGCGGAGCGTGCGAAATATAGTCGGAGCGCGGAGCGGGTTTTTATCAAAAGGCCGGAGCGATCGCTCTGTCTCGCTCCTGTTCCGCTCCAATACCGCTCACACCACGAGCCTAGGGCATGCACAAATCCACCCAGAATTCACCTGTGCCTTCAACAATTAACAAAACTGTCAGCCTACACTTCAAAAATCGTTCGTTGTGAAGGAGAGATGGAGTTCGTGAAATATTTCCAAAAGCAAACCGACAGGTCATACAGGTGCACAATTCCTGTCAAAAAAATAGATGATAACGATGTTGAACATGAACAGGAATGTGGTGATACGATTTCAGTAAGTAAGGATTCGTATTTTAATCTAAAAAGACACATCATGTGGAAACATGACAGTGTGCTGCGCGAACATGGGGAGGCCAGAGCAAAACGTGAGCATTTTGAATATGGTTGAAATAGGAAATATTGGCTAATAATCAATTAAATAAGTTTTGTCATACGAATATTTTAATGTAGCCTACTTAACCCTGTCCGTGATTTTTTATTTCATAGAGAAAGAGATATAAATATATGTTCTATTTTGACTGATACTTAACCCTGTCCGTGATTTTTTATTTCATAGAGAAAGAGATATAAATATATGTTCTATTTTGACTGATGTTGCTGTGAGTTCTTTATAGGTAGGCTGCGTGGCGGACGCGTCGTGGAGCGGGTTTGCTGCGTGTTGATTTTCCTTTCCGCGCCTATGTTAACAGATTAGAGCAGCCACACTGCCTGCGGAATATGCGCGTATCAGGTGCGCGGTCCAAACACACCGCAACCGCGGCCCTGCGACAGAATAGAAGTGAAGCGGATTTTTCCGCAGCAGTTATGCAACAAACCCGCTCCAGGTCCGCCACGCAGACAGTGTGTCCCAAGGCCATGGGCGGCGCTAGGGGGGGGATAGCAGGTGCTCCAGCACCCCCAAGAAAAACCAAAGCACCCCCATAGCACCCCCATAAAAAAATGAAATAAAATAAAAACATTTGACTCATTAAACACATGCATAAATACTGCAATGCAATAACGTGATTTGCAGTCGCACGTAATTTCAGCATTTTATTTAAAAAATGGATCGGTTCCTTGTACCAAGTACTGTTGGCCTGCCCCGACTAAAGATTTTTCTAGTCAACTATTCGCACGTTTATATTAAGTTGATAGTATAAAAACCATTTAACCATTATTTATTAATAAACTAGTGCTTTCTCAGACTCAACATCTCCACAGTGGACGTGTCTTTAATAGAGAAATGCACCTATACGGACTACATAATCAGAGAAGATTTGTTTTTTTATTTTAATTGGTTTTCAAGCTTTCTGCAGATTTATTTCTTATGTCTGTGAGCTGGTTCATTGTTGTGACGCCCTCCATTCACGGAGACTGCATGATACGACAGAAAGCACATCCGGGAGTCTAAGCTCTTTCCGCAGGAAAAAATAAATAAATAAAAATAATTGCGTGCGCGCCCCCCATGCAGTAGGCTAAGCGCGATAATACTCCCACATTCCTCATAAACATTTGAAATGCGCCTATATAGTGATTTTATTATTCATATAAAAATAATAATAATAACAACCTGTTTTGGTCATATTTACTATTAATTGCCCAGCTCCCCCCGTCATTGATCTAGCACCCCCTCAGCACCTGCGTTCAAAATTCTCTGGCGCCGCCCCTGCCCAAGGCTTCGGTTGAAAACGGCAGGTGTTAGGCATGCAGAGGAATTTTAAATGTGAGCGAGCGTGGAGCGATTTCACCGGAGCGGGATGAAATTGTAGGTGAGCGGGGAGCGGAATTGAGCGGAGCGGTCTGGTGCGACTATGAGCGGTGGAGCAGGGGGAGCGAACACCCACGTGAGCGGGGAGCGGAAATTCTCACCGCTCAGCTCCGCTCACATGCTCTGCAACTGACACACAAACTTCCCGCGCAAATGTTTAATAGAGGGCTAGATTATCGTAGTTAATTGATTATTTTGCTGTATTGTTTGATGCTGTTCAGTTTGTTAAACTTAAAATGATGCATCTGTTAAATGGGCCGCAATGAATGTGTTATGTCAGGGAATCGGTCACAATAAGCTTGTGTTTCATTGTAAAACAGACACAATTAAGTATTTCTGGTGGTTGTGGTGGTGTACCGCCGCTCCCTATAAGCAGAGTACGCAGTTTGCATAGGGCATAATTTTTTTTAAAAATTAAATTCGTTCTATATTAATATATACATATACATAAATAAAAATATAAACATGAACAGATAGCCTGTATATAATGATAAAAAATGAACGCAGTAGCTAAGCACATGTGACGCGCCCTTCCCGCATCTGCGCCGGCGCTCGCGCCCGCCCACACTTCATATTTGCGGCTGAATGCAAATTATCATAAATGATCGAAAACTATGCCCGGGAAAAGACATCAGCAGTCCAGGGCCCAGAAAGGAAAAAGGAAAAAGAAAAAAGCCCAAGATGAAGCCCGTGCATCATTTTCATGCACTGTTAAAAATTACCTGTAAATTTTACAGTAAAATACTGGCAGCAGGGTTGCCAGCCAGTTACTGTAATTTTTACAGTAGCGGTTCTGTAATTTAATTTACAGAATTTTACTGTATTCTTTATTACAGTAAAATTCTGTAAATTAAATTACAGAACCGCTACTGTAAAAATTACAGTAACTGGCTGGCAACCCTGCTGCCAGTATTTTACTGTAAAATTTACAGGTAATTTTTACAGAGGAATTTTGTAAAATGCAGCATATATAATATATTTTCCCAAATGCTGCCAATGACTGGCAGCTGAATTTTAAATGTAAACTATTAACTGCATAAGCTTTAATCAATTGTTAACTGCACAAAGTGTTGTATACTGCATAACTTAATTCAATTATAACAAAAAATAATGACACTTGTTTGAAAAACAGGTCAAAATTTATTTAATAACTTTCAAATTTGCATGAATAAAGTAATAAAACAGTGTACTTTGTATTATATTGAACTCATTTATTTACAAAATGTTATTTTTTTAAATGGACAATTAAAGGGTTAGTTCACCAAATAAGTAAAAATTCTGTCATTAATTACTCACCCTCATGTCGTTCCACATCCGTAAGACCTTCGTTCATCTACAGAACACAAATGAAGATTTTGATGAAATCTGAGAGCTTTCAGTCCCTCCATTGGGTGCAACGCAACTTGCACATTCAAGGTCCTTGAACTAGAATGTGTAAGTTGCGTTGCTCCCAATGGAGGGACTGAAAGCTCTCAGATTTCATCAAAATCTTCATTTGTGTTCTGTAGATGAACGAAGGTCTTACGGATGTGGAACGACATGAGGGTGAGTAATGACAGTATTTTCAACTAACCCTTCAAATGTTTTTAAATTACTTGAAACATATAATTAGCAATCATATACCCTCAACAAAAAGAAGAAATATGCAAACTGTTACTTTATAACCACAAGTTGACCAACATGGTCATAATAAAAATAATTATAAAAACCACAAAGATTCCGATGACTCTTCATCACTTCATGAACAGACCATGGCACCACAAACAACAAGGCCCCAAGTCCAACAAACTTCTGATCCAAAAAAGGAGAACACCACAGGATGCAAAGAGTGGCTAGAAATATTGCAAAGAACAGAGGACAATATATTAGATACATTACAAAACATAATGATACAGCCAGACACAGATAGAGAGAAGTCAGATACAGATAGAGTATGACAGATACAGGATGACAGATACAGTCAGATACAGACAGATACAGTCAGATACAGACAGAGAATGACGGATACAGACAGAGAATGACGGATACAGTCAGATACAGACAGAGAATGACGGATACAGACAGAGGATGACGGATACAGTCAGATACAGACAGAGGATGACAGATACAGTCAGATACAGACAGAGGATGACAGATACAGTCAGATACAGACAGAGGATGACAGATACAGTCAGAGGATGACAGATACAGTCAGATACAGACAGAGGATGACAGATACAGTCAGATACAGACAGAGAATGACGGATACAGTCAGATACAGACAGAGAATGACAGATACAGACAGAGGATGACGGATACAGTCAGATACAGACAGAGAATGACAGATACAGACAGAGGATGACGGATACAGTCAGATACAGACAGAGAATGACAGATACAGTCAGATACAGACAGAGGATGACAGATACAGTCAGATACAGACAGAGAATGACGGATACAGTCAGATACAGACAGAGAATGACAGATACAGACAGAGGATGACGGATACAGTCAGATACAGACAGAGAATGACAGATACAGTCAGATACAGACAGAGGATGACAGATACAGTCAGATACAGACAGAGGATGACAGATACAGTCAGAGAATGACGGATACAGTCAGATACAGACAGAGGATGACGGATACAGTCAGATACAGACAGAGGATGACGGATACAGTCAGAGAATGACAGATACAGACAGAGGATGACGGATACAGTCAGATACAGACAGAGGATGACGGATACAGTCAGATACAGACAGAGGATGACAGATACAGTCAGATACAGACAGAGGATGACAGATACAGTCAGATACAGATAGAGAATGACGGATACAGTCAGAGACAGAGAATAATAAAAGGAAAATTAGACCTTGATGTGTGTGTACTTACATTTCAGAAATTCCACTGAAAATCCATCACTTTGCAAAGAAGAGTGGCAACATGTGGGTTCACTGCAACCTGTTTCTTCTGTACCATTTGCCCGGTGGTTTTATATGGCACTTTTCCTTTCGACTTCTTTGTTCCTCTCTCCGGATTAATACCTACAAAGCGTCTAAAGGGTCATGAAACAGACAATATGTAATTAAGATGCGTTTCTCTACTCCAGTGAGGACCTCCCAGAAAGTTTTAGATGTCCACTAATTAAACCACCTGTTTTAACTCATTAGCTTGCTGGTGTTAAATGAGGAGACATCTAAATCATTTGCCCTGAAAAATTTTATGTCTTCTCGAGTTGAGAAGCATTGTGTTAAAGGCCTCAACAGATATAACACATAACATATCTACATAGATAAAATGAAAGTTCTGATATAACATATCAACATATGTAAAATACTGGTACTGAAGTTGTTAGAATTCAACCATTACCTTTGAATGAACTCCAAGGTACATGCTGCCTCCTCCTGGTACTCAAGATTGAATATATAGTACGATGCGAACAGAGTGGCAAGGCCAGACAGGAAGCTGGGCTGAATGCCCTCACACACAACCTCGCCTTCAATAGTCAGCATCCAGTGTCCACTCGTCAAAGTGTCTCCTAAAACAACCACATGTTACAAGTCATTTTTAACTATACCATTTTTATCTTTCAGCTTTTTACATTTAAACTATATTTTAATATGTAAGAGTACATGAACTCATTCTTTTAAACCAAAGTTAACAAGAGGCATTACAAACAAACAATAAGCAAATTAGAGCAAATGTCCAACTGAACAAAAAAAAAAAACAATTCTATATAAAAAGGCAAAAAAAACGACAATGGGGGCAGAACATCAGTGTAATGTAATACTGGTAACACCGAGTACCGCAGCAAGCATAAAGCCAACAAGACAGCCTTACAAAAATACTCCACTGAAATTGAAATGGAGGAACACAACATAAGAAAAATCCTTAATATAGACAGAAACCAGAAAAAACAAAAACAAAGTACAGAGGTACAAAGTACACAGTTAAAGTAGTTACATATACAAGATTTTCTTTTCTGGTCAAGTCCAAGTTCTGGTCAATTAAGAGAGTACACTTACCAAGCACAATTAGTCGTGGGCTCCCAGGTATGGTGTGTGTCGCTTGAAGGTCAGCTGCTGTGGCGCACCTCTATAAAGGGGAGAAAAAAAACATTAACTGTCCATATAAACTAATACAAGAACATACAAAAACAAAAAAATAGTGGTTTTCAGCAATATACTTACATTCGCAAGAAGCAGAAGACCATCCAGATCCTCTCGGAAATGTGCCAGGATGAGTTTGATCACAAGGGGTCCAACTTCTTCTTCTTCGCTGGACAAGATTTTCTTGACAACTTCATTTGTGGGTTTGCTCTTAAAGAAGTCAACGAGGACTTTACCATACTCCTGTATGGCTTGGTTGAGCCTTTTGTGTATGGCGATACTGGTAAGCTCCTCAAAATGTGCATATATGTGCTTTTGCACAAACAGGTATGGCCATTTGCTTTTGAGGTCTTTGATAGGAAGTACTTGTGTGTCATTGATGTGCTTTCTTTGCAAATAATAAGTTTCCTTCATTAAGGCACAAACATCACTCCTGTCAGCTCCACTTTTTCCATATCGCTGGTACAAATTCTCTAAAGTTTGTCTTTTTTCCTCAAGTACATCATCAGAATTTGCAAGCGGAGGCTCAGGCTGCCATTGTGTGCATCCGTATGTGGCTGTTGGTTCTCTGCATTGCATTCTCTCAGGTGTGTCAGTTACTCCACTGATCCGTCGCCTGCGTGATAAAGTATTATCTCTATTGACGTGTTCTACACGGGTTTTTATTTGTTTCAAGAAGGAGTAGTACCCAATTTCATTTTTTTCTTGAGTATCATCAAAATCAGAAAAGCTCTTTGGATACTTTTTGACAATTTTGAGAGCAACAGCAAGGCACTGTGCTTTGCTTGGATTCTTTTCATGTTTCCTAATTTCATCAACAATTATACGAATCATTTTGCGGCGATCTGGGGGGAGTGGTCTCTTTCCATTAGCTACTGCACTGCGCAATTCGCTCTGCATTTGGTTCCAAGGAACCTGAAATGACTCAGGCCAAGTAACTGCTGTGGTTGAAGAAAGGCTTGGTGGGCTAATGGTGTCTAATGTGACAGTGGAAGAAGGCGGATGTATTGTTGGAGGGACATCACCAGATTGATTTTGTTCTCCAGCTGATAGAAAAAAAATATATCATCAACATGTCAGTGTTATGCAACTGTGCTAATATTCTGATCTATTATCAGAAAAATAAAATAACTTTTTACAGTGTAACAAAAAATATACTTTATACACACACATACATATATATACATACACATAAACTTATACATATACAGAATGTAAAAATAACCTCTCATAAAGCTGTCTAGCAGTTTGCGAATCTGGATGGGCGGGAGTAAATCAGACAGGTCCACTCCAGGAGCTCCCTCTACATACTTAAGATCATCTGTGCTCTCCACACCCCAGCTAAGAAGTCTCTGCAGCAACTGTTCCTTCTTTTCTTCAAGAAGACCAGGCAGCGCTTTGGAAATGACCTTTTGTATTTCCTCTCCCAAAGTTGTAGACATCATTCTAGAGAAGGAAAAGAGTGGTGAAGAGCAAGCACTGACAGGCCACACAACTTGTACATGGGCAAGGGATAGTAGTCCAATAGGTTTTCCTGGCTGACACAACACAGCCTTTTTGCAGGTTTCTCAGATATGCAATGAAGGCCCTGATCAATGATAGTTGAAGAGTTATATCTTTCTGTGATGAAGTTGACGGAATCTCCTTGAATGAGAATGGCTTTTATTTTGCCAAATACAATTCCATCATCAATTTGATCAAGCACAAGAAACATATTTTTTTTGTATTTAGTCCCTTTCACTTTTGTTTCATGTGAAATGAGTGTGCTTGACTGACAGTTAAGGTGTGAAACAGCTTCTCTAATATCATCATTGTAATCCGATGGGCAAAATTCTGTTCCTTTTTCAACAACAACATGGGGTGGGAACAGACTACCAGCACTTAAATAAGCTTGAAATAGCTGATGCCTTTCAGCAAGAGTAGAGCAAATGTTCTTGAAATTGTGCAACTTTCTTGAACACTGCTTGAAATATGTGTGTTTGCTTTCAAATCTGAGGGTCCAGAGACGAATGAGTGGCCCAAACTGGACTGTTAGTTCTGGATAATGAGTAACATAATGGTGTTTTGGCCTCAGAGGATGGTCAGGAAATAGTTTCTTTCGAAAATACATGTAGTCCTCAATCATTACCTTTAAGTAGGCGATCTGTCCTGAAGAAATGGCAGGGGCACAAATGAACTCAACCATCTGTCGGAGCTGCAAAACAAGTTGCCACACATCATTGTCAGCTGGATCCCTTATTTTATCTCCTATTAACACTGGTAGTAATCTCAGGAAACACCAGTTCTGAACCGCATGCCCTCCAAGTTTATCACTCCCAGCATTTATCTCACATGGCTTATCATGTGCATCATTACCTAGGTATCTGAATTGATTTACCCTTCTATTTAGATCCACATATGTAAACTGTTTCTCAACTCTGACCAGATGTTTAATGCATAGAGCCAAATCATAGGACACAACACCTTCAAACAGATCATGTCCAATGCATGGAGGCAAGCCAGGCTGGCAGACATGGTAATGTGATAAGTCATTGAAAAGAGAGTCAAATTTGACCCCTTTTTTCAGGTGCAAATCATCTGCTTGGACATTACCTATATATGACTGCACAGTCCTGCTTGGCCCCTTGGCCAGTGGGTCTGCCACAAATGTTGGTCGATCAATTTCACAGAATCTGCAAAAGAAGGAACTGGTGCTGAAATTTTCAACAAAGCCCCCAATAGCATGTGAGCCAAGATTGTCTCCGGCAATGGCACACACAATTGCTTTCCTAATCTCACCACTGGACATTTGGATACCACTCACCTCAAGGTCTTTGAGATCCTTTATCAGCTGCCCCATCACCATGTCATGTCCAAAGAACTTGAAATCTTGCTCTCTGCAAAGTAGAACAAGTTGCATATGGTCAGTGGTTGACCGATTATGAGGCAAAATGTCTCCTAAAGTGAGATAGACTGCCAGCACTTTATGTTTTTTTTCCCCTGAACCTAATGGATTAACAACTTCAAATGAATCCTGATAGAGAATCAAGCCCAGGGACATGGGATCTGACTTAAACAATGAATTTTCTGCAATTACTTTTCCATCCCAAATGTCCTTAAAAACATTGCTGTTGTGAGCCTGCAAACGGGTGTTGCTGTGCTGCTCCCGCATGGACTCGCTCTTGAAAAGACTAGCAACTGGTTTTTTTATTGGAATGTACTGGGCAAAGCATTCATTTCCAGCTTCATTGTTCCCTAAACAAATTGGAACTGGCTCAATGTAGTTGAAACTTTGCTTAAACACAGTTTTCCTCCTCTGATCCGTTTTCAATATCTGAGTGTTGCAAGTGTGGAGAAGATCATCCACTTTAATCTCATCTACCACTCTTTCTATGTCTGTCTCAGGAACTCCAAGTAGAATCAGTTTTTCTTTTAGTTTACACAGCAAATTTGACAGGCTGATGTCATGTATATCCTGGAGTCCTTCAATGATTGTTTGAATAACAGACGTAGGAAGCAACAACTTTGCCTGCAACTTCAGATAAAACAGGGCCAGATTTTTTAGAAACATGTGATCATCTACATGTTCTGGGCAAATCTCATCTACAGTCATTTCACTTGAGGCAGCAGCCTCACACCTGTCCTCAGAATGGAGCATAGACTCCTGAGTGCTTCCTTGGTTTTCACTTGTTCCCTGAACAATGGTTTCAATTAGACTGTGCTCTGTCTTTCCTTTATGACATCTTGATAAATGTGATGTGAATGTTGACAAGACAGTATATGTCTTTTTGCACTGTTTAAATGGACAAGATACTGCTGTGCCCTCTTTCAAATGGGTTTTTAGATGTGAAAAGAACCCAGTCAAGTCCTCACAATGCACAGAGCAACATTCAATGTGACAAGTCAAATCAGTACTGCAGAGTTGTGCCACAGCTACAGGTTGTCTTTCATTATGATACCGGTATGAGTGTGACTTAAATGCATTAAAGCTTTTGAAAACCAAACAGCAGCTAGCTATTCCACACTTAAAAGTTGCATTTGGCAAATTCCTGTGTAATTTCATGTGCCTTACATATGCCAAAACGGTCTCAAATTCATGTGAGCAAAACTGACAGATCATCTTGAACCTTATTCTTTTGGATGCTAACTATTCTTAATTCCCACACTCAGAAAACAATGCTATCTGGAGTCAGACATGGATAGAAGGAACAAGGCACAAAAAAGCGCGCGTAAGCTCCCGAAAAAAAGCGCGCATAAAAAGTATGTGGGACTTTAAATGCATTTTAAACAGTTAAATGCTCTACGTTTTACATGCTAATTGGCACTATATCAGGTATAAATTCCAACTGACGCAAAAAAAGAACATTAATAAAAATAAAATAAATAAATTAAAAAAAAAAAAAAAAAAAAAAAATCACACTAAAATCAAAGACTAAATTACCGCTATAAATCACCGTTCTACAGCCGACAAGCCAACGAATGCGACAGCCACCTATAAGTAAATTATCTTTATTGCTAACTGGAACTGCCCTCTCAACTTCCCAACTGAACTGCACAAACGCAAGTCAACAACAGATTCGAGCAAGAACCCAGAAGCAAAACTCCAGAAAAATATTCTACAACTACAATAAGTCAACTCGTTTGTTTATAGGTCGGCGTTGCACATGCTCAGTTCATTTGTTCAAGTGTCACAGCACTGATAAGGTGCCCTCTGCAAAAATACAAGTTTGACAGCCGAAAGACATAAACACAGATATCTGTAAATACCGTATTTAAACGTAAATAAGTATTCGGTTGCGTTATAGTAATACATTAACTATACAAGGCAGACTTTATATCAAACAGATGTTAAAGTGTTCACATTACCTGAAGTTAACAAAGGCCCACAAATCCACTCCTCGCTGGTCAAACGCTTGGAACAGAACCATTCTCCCATTCAGCGACGCTCCGTGAGCGGGCTGACCGCGAGGCTTTAGCAACGCATTTTCATTTCTGCGGCCGAGTTAACAGATGACTAAGTTACCTGTGCAAATTTTACACCATAAAATAATCACGACGAAGTGTGCTGATCAACACGAAGTTCTCGTGAATAACGTTACCCACTGGTGTCACTGAATCATGTAATTCATAATTTAGGAACTCTATGTTCTACCCATAGATGCTATGAAATCCTACCGCGACCGCGCTGCTGAAACCCCGCGCAAGTCTCCTTCGAGCACAGCGGACGGAGGAAGCGTGAATCCGGGGTTAACGTTACCAATATTAACCGCGAATGTACAGTGCCCTCCACTAATATTGGCACCCTTGGTAAATATGAGCAAAGGCGGCTATGAAAATAAATCTGCATTGTTTATCCTTTTTATCTTTCATTCAAAAAATTCACACCTATCATTGAAGTAAAACAATTGAAAGTGGGGAGAAAATCTCATTGTGAAATAAATGCTTTCACTATTTCATGTTGGCCACAATTATTGGCACCCAATTATTGCAACGTCCTTTTCCCAAGATAACAGCTCTGAGTTTTCTCCTATAATGCCTGAAGAGTTTGGAGAACACCTAATAAGAGATCAGAGACCATTTTCTTCATCCAGAATCTCTCCAGATCCTTCAGATTCACAGCTCCATGTTAGTACTTCTTCTCTTCAGTTCACCTCACTCATTTTCTACAGGGTTCAGGTCAGAGGACTGGAATGGCCAACAGAAGCTTGGTTTTGTGCCCAGTGACCCATTTTTGTGTTGTTTTTGAGGTTTGTATTTGGATTATTGTACGGTTGGAAGATCCAAACATGGCCCATTATAAGATTTCTAACAGAGTCAGTCACTTATTGATTTTGTATCTGTTGGTATTTGATAGAATCAGTGATGCCATGTGTCTAAACCAATGTTCAGGACCTCCAGCAGAAATATAGGCCCACAACATTAAAAATACAGCAGTATATTTCATTGTACACATGGGGTACTTTTTATCCCTGTGTGCACCAAACCCATCTTGAGTGTTTGCTGCTAAAAAGCTCATTTTTTAGTTTCATCTGACCATAGAAGCCAGTCCCATTTGAAGTTCCAGTCGTGTCTGACAACTGAATATGCTGGAGATTATTTTTGGATGAGCTAGGAGAATTTTTCTTGAAACCCTCCCAAACAACATGTGGTGATGTAGGTGCTGTTTGACAATATTTTTTTTGGTTTTCTGCCCCCGAGACTCAACTATTTTCTGCAATTCTCCAGCTGTGGTCCTTGAAGAGTCTTTGGCCACTCAAACTCTCCTCCTCACCGTGCATTAGGACGATATAGACACGCGTCCTCTTCCAGACAGATTCGTAACATTTTATGTTGATTGGAAATTCTTAATTATTGCCCTGATGGTGGAAATGGGAATTTTCACTGCTCTAGCTCTTTTCTTAAAGCCACTTCACTAATTTGTGAAGCTCAATTATCTTTTGCTGCACATCAGAAATATATTATTTGGTTTTTCTCATCATGATGGATGATTAAGGGAATTTGGCCTTTGTGTTCCTCATATTTATAATCCTGTGGAACAGGAAGTCATGGCTGGACAATTTCATGCTCCTAGTCACCCTGGTGTGCTAAAAAAATTAAAAGTGAATGGGAATATACTTCAGAGATATTTTACTCATAAGCACTTCTAGGGGTGCTAATAATTGTGGCCAACATTCATTGGAGAAAAACATTTATTTCATCATGAGATTTTCTCCCCACTTTCATTTGTTTTACTTCAGTGATAGGTTAGAATTTTGTGAATTTTTCGAGTGAAAGATCAAAAGGATAAACAATGCAGATTTATTTTCACAGACACCTTTTCTCACATTTATCAAGGGTGCCAATATTAGTGGAGGGCACTGTATATACCTTCATATACTAGTCTATGACAGTTACTAAACATGAAAAATAAAAAAATAAAAGTCACTTACCACAGTTGTGAATCACTCTTCTTGCCGCTCCCAGAATCTCGACCGTTGAAGATCCCAAGATGGCGCTGAAGATTTGAAATTGACAGCAATATTCTGTAAATTTGAGTCAAACCGCCACGCGACCCCAGAATGCATTGCGGTTTACAGCAATATGCTGTATTATTAAAAAAACAGCCAGCTGCTGTAAAATAGTGCTGTAATTTTTACAGCAATTCATTACAGTGTGTAAGTTCATAATCCTGTGAAACTTTTTTTGGCTGTTGACGTTAATAATGTCTAATAATTTCACCATCAGCATCTACCTTAATTTTCTCTTTGAGTTTCCATGTTCTTGTAGCCACGGTAACCACAAATTAACCGTGGTTTTGTTACTTCAAATAATAATTTGCAAATAAGTATTGAGATTTTTTTTTTTTTTTGTGGTTATAAAAACAGACCTAAGTGAACAATAGCCTTTAAAATGACTTATAAAACATTATATAAAACAATGAGGCAATAATGATCGGTTAATTACTTATAATCATATTGCATAACTGTTAAAATATACAAAATATACAAAAGTAATACAAAATATACAATTTATGTACATTAGGCTACATATTATTACAAATGCCTGCAAAGGGCACCAAAGGCCTGGTAATTGCTGCTGTTACACTTACAGGACGATCAAGTCCTTTAATATCGACCAAATATTTAATTAAAATATCCACTTAATCTTTTATTTTTGGCCACCTTTTTGCAATAGAAATGCTACAGCCTCTATAATTTCTTCAAGAAAAACATGTGAACATCACAACCCTTACAAAAATTTTAATTTTACTTAATTTTCTTTTGTGTGATTTCTGAATGCTTTGGACTATAAAATCGATCTGACAGCTGTATTAATAAAATCATAGCCATAGGTGGTAACTGTAAGTGTAATTTGTAAATAATTCAATTTAATTACAATTTATTTATTTACTTTTATATTTTATTAAAGGTCTATTTTGACCCCTATAGTTTTTTTTTTTTTACTTCCATAATATTTTGGGGAGGGTGCACAACAGTACAATTCTGCTTAGGGCACCCATTTGGCCAGCAGCGGCCCATATTTGTGGTAAAACTGCTGCCCTAAGACATGTTATTTCCTGGATGTCAGATTTTCGAATTTGATGCGATTTTGTTTTATTATACTCTGCCATCTGTATTTGCTAAGTAGGCTACCTTTTAGTAGGGTCATTCACTCAGAACGCATTTTTCATTCCACTGCGGTATTTTCCATTGTATTTCAAAGTAAATGCGCTACGGATGTCTTTGAATTTGAATGCTGCGCTCTCGTCTTTTATAGCAGCTTCTCCACGCTTAATACATCATTCTAAAACACTGCACTAAAAAAAAAAAAAAAAAAAAAAAAAAAAACCTCTTCCACTGACCTGTCTCGCGACCAAAACACTATCTGTGTGTGAACCCAGTATTGTAGTAGTAGCGCGGGCAGGCTTGTTTACGGTCCGACAAATACGTGAATGGGCCACATATGTTTTTATTTATTTATTTATTTTTACTTTGCGCTACGTCATCGCCCCCTTTCGTTACCTCAGTCGCCCCCTCATCAGTGCTGCGCTGGCGCCGGCTCTGGCTGCAGGGTGATATGGCTGTGGCAGCCAGTGTTATTTACACTGCACGCGACTGCGGCGCGTTACAGCTCCACAGCCGCCGGAGCTGATCAGCTGCGCCGTGGCAAGTTTCTGAAGCCGCTCTCCGCGCTGCATCACTAAAGATAAGCACCTAGTCTATTTTTGACGGATAATAATAATAATAATCGTCTCGCTGTTGTCAAAGGCATCAGCAACAGGCGATATCTTTGACCATCGTCGATACACTATACTATCGTCTATCGGCACCCTAAATTAAGTTGTGATGATGCTTTGTTTCCTTGCCATAATGTGCTCTCTTGAAAAGTCTTTATTGTCAAATGTGTGTTGAATGTAAACTCCTATTAGGAATTTAACCATTCAATGTGAATTTATCTGAGAATATTCTTAATTAAGGAAATCTATTCAGTGATTGGTCCATGCGTATGTCGTCATCCAAAATCCCATTTGTGGCACAGCAAAGTGTCGTGAATCATCTCTAAGACTGACACTTAAGATTTAGTCCTACACTTCGCTTAAATTACGACTGAGATGATTGATAACTAACTTTTAATCGCAGCTTTGAGCCAAGAATTTTTTTCCACTTAAGTCAATTCTTAGCAGTGTTCTTGAGAGTAATTCTTAGAGGCTTGATAAATACGGGCCCAGGTCACCACGAATCCTGTGGCAATTAATGACATATTTAAAGGTTTTTACACAAATCTGTATAAAGCTGAAACAGATTTTGATGAACCAATTTGTAAGCAGTATTTAGATAAATTGGAACTGCCTCGGATCTCACAGATAGATAAAGAATCTTTGGAGGCCCCATTAAGTTTGGAGGAACTCCACGTCTCTCTAAAAAGCCTTCAAAAGGGCAAATCACCGGGTCTAGATGGTCTCCCCCCTGAATTATATTTAGAAATTTGGGATTTGGTAGGGATACATATGCTTAACTCATTTAATTTTGCAATTGAACATGGGGTATTTCATAGAGATCAAAAAACTTCACTGATTTCATTACTTCTTAAAAAAGGGAAAGATCCATAAGATTGTTCCAGCTACAGACCGATTTCGCTTATCCCATGTGATCTAAAATCTATGCTAAAGTTTTTGCTTCTCGTATGGAGAAGGTAATTCATAGTCTGATCAAGGAAGACCAAACTGGTTTCATCAAGGGGCGCAATGCATCTGACAATATGCGTCGACTCCTTCATATTCTTGACTTTGCGGACTCCCACCCAACCCCTTGTGCGGTTCTTTTCACTTGACGCAGAAAAAGCCTTTGACAGGCTAGAGTGGAATTATATGTGGGCAGTTCTGCAATGTTTCGGCTTCGGTGAACACTTCATTTCTATGATTAAGACATTATACCACTCACCTGCAGCATCAGTCATAACTGGTAATATTATTTCCCCCTCATTCCCTTTACAGCGGGGAACAAGGCAGGGGTGTCTGCTTTCCCCCTTATTGTTTTGTCTATCTCTTGAACCCTTAGCGCAAGCCATCAGGAAATCTGAAGTATCGATTAAGATTCATGATCATAATCATAGTATTTCATTATACGCTGATGATATTATTCTATATTTAGACCACTTTGATGTTTCAGTCTCTAATATAATTAAGGAATTTGATCATTTTAGTAGCCTATCAGGATATAAAATAAATTGGAGCAAATCTGCTTTAATGCCAATTAACAAATGTTAAGGTTAATTCTTCTATTCCCTCATTTATCCCTATTAAGGAATCTTTCATCTATTTGGGCATTATCATATATAAAAACATTCATAAGATTGCCAGAGACAATTTTAATAACATTTTAGTTAAGGTCAAAAATGACATTCAAAGATGGAAGGATCTTAAAGTCTCTCTCCAAGAAAGAATCTCCACTGTTAAGATGAATTTGTCACCTCGATTTAATTTTTTTTTTCTCTATGCTACCACTTTCTCCCCCTCCAGGTTACTTTAAGGTGATCAACTCTATAATTTCTAAGTTTATCTGGAATGATAAATGTCCCAGAATAAAACTTACCACATTACAACATCCTAATAGCGCAGGAGGACTGGCTGTACCAAATTTTGAATTATATTATTGGTCCTTCCAGCTTAAGGCTCTTCATAATTGGGTTGATCCTCAATCTACAGTTTCATGGAGAGTGATTGAAGCTGACAAGGTTAAACCAAATAGACTTCAAGATATTTTATTTACTGGCACAGGAAAAAAAGGGGATAATTATAAATTTTGTCCGGTTGTGGCTAACTCTATTAAAATCTGGAAAACGGTTGAACGTCGGATAGGTGGACCCTTCAAATTTTGTAACAGTACTCCTTTATGGCACAATTTTAATTTTGTATGTGGAAATCGTCCATTTGTCCAACCCTCTTGGTCTTCTTTAGGTGTAAACACGTGCGGTGATATATATGATAACCAGGGCCTCTGTTCATTTCAGACATTAAGAACCAAATTTTGTCTACCAGCATCCGCATATTTTGTCTTTCTTCAATTACGTTCTGCTCTCAAAGCGTATGGCGTTCCGTGGGCATCTTCTATTTCCTCTCATCCTATGCGGCACTGGATTGCACCATCTGCTGGTCGGCCATCTGTTTCCTTAATATATAATAAAATTATTGATTGCATTACAAAACCTCTTTCTATTAAAACTATTTGGAATAGGGAATTATCTGACCTTAATTTATCTGTCGACTGGGAGAGAGTATGGTCTAATCTCAGCTTAACATCTAAAAATCTGGCTCATCGTCTTATTCACTTCAAAGTCATTCATAGAGCATACATAACTCCTTACAAAAGATTTAAAATGAAACTACAGTCAAATTTGAACTGCCATATATGTAACACTACATCATCAGGCACTTTTCTGCATATGTTTTGGGAATGTCCTGTCGTCATCAGTCTATGGACACATGTAAACCTGGTTTTGTCATCATTACTCTGAATTGATTGGTCTGTTAACCCAAGTTTGTGTCTCCTTAATGATGATTCTGGTCTCTGTATTAATTCAATGCAAAAGAGAATGTTGTTTGCTGGTTTTACAGCTGAGAAGAAGACAATAATCCAGAACTGGTTTACACCACACGTGTAGAAAAACATATTGGATCCGTAGTCTCCTGCAAATAGTGTCATGTGAATGTACAACGGCGCGAGTTGGTGGGGCCAGGCCCTCGACCATTGATGCTTGGCAGTGTTTTTTGATGGATATACGTGATTGTATAAAGGAGTGACTTTTGTGTTTTTATTGTCCTTCCCTCTCTCCCTCCCCTTTGATTGGACCTTGAGATGTTGAGTATGTGTCTGTTGTTTTGTTTTGTTATATTTTGGATGTTATGTTGTGTTATGTGTGAAAAAAAAAAAAAAAAAAAACTGTTGATAACAAAAAAAAATCTGTCATTCTGTGTGATACTCCGACAATATATTTTTTTTACAACAACAACAATGCTCTTACTTTCGTGTCGCTCTATAATTTCACACAGAACTAAGTCTTTCGTGGAGTTCATATTCAACATAATATAGAATTTTGCACTGTCAAAACTAACAAGTCCAGCATCTTTAAAGGATATACCAATCTGGACCTTTTAAAAGATAAAATACAGGATCGTATAGATATAAATAGAATTTGATTAAATAATTTAACTGTGCTCTGATTTCGGAGTTGCAGTGTTGCCTTCCTGTCATCTCCCTCAACAGGTGTTATTCACGTGTTGAGAGTTAAAACACTCTACACTCTTTACCATCGAACATCGAATATAGGCATTATGGTCACTTGCAGTTATACATTCAAAATCAGATCCGTTATGGTGCTAAAAACCCGTCGCTCATGAATCATCACGTCCATAGTGATTGGCTAAAAGTGCGGCCGCGACGTCAACATCAGCATCAGTCTCTTTGCAGTGTGCTTGTGTGTTTAGTAACGTTGTGATGACTGATTGGATGCATGCACGCCATGCAGTAGGCTATATATGCACACGGCTTGTTTGTTAACCAATTAGCCTATACAATTTATATGTTTTGAAAACCGCCAAACTGACCAAAAACCAGCCCAAATTTTGTCCACCCGCCCAAGCCAATATTTACCCGCACAATCAAATTCAAAACCGCCCAATTGGGCGGCAACACTGCTTCCTTCCACTCAGGGGCGCATTAATGCACGGGCTTCAAGGGGCTGAAGCCCAGGGGCCTATACTGGAAAGGGGGCCCACTGGCTGCAGGGAAATTATATTTTTCGAATAATTATTTATATGGGAGTTTGCAGCAGTGACAACAGCATTCTGTAAACAAACACACAATCATTTTCAGCGACGCCCTGGTTGTAGTAGCATATATAGTGAATGGTTCAGTTTAGGTTCCCCCCACACAGTTTGTGTAGTTGGTATGTTCCACCGGTATACTGTAAGCGGAATGCACATTAATGCATTCGCTTATTTCGCTAGAAAAGTAACGTTAGCCCAACACAAGAGTGTCTTTATGTTAACGTGAAGATTAACAAGAGAAACAACATTGCTGTGTGAAAGGAACTGGACCGAACAACTTTCTTTAACATCATACAGTGCGAGTTCAGTAACTTGCGTGGATGTAATCTGTGTGTCAGATGAAGGTTTTAGATTAAGGTGCTGCTTCAAAGTCTCAATTTTAAATCCAGGGATGGAAAAATAGGAATCGTCCTATTGCTTAAATGTGATAATTAAACTTTATACGGCTGTGATTTCATTAATTAAACGTGAGCACGGCATGTTTCAAAATAAAAACGCAGTTAGCAATCACCAAACAATCCACATTTATGCCAACATGTGGTGTTGTTTCGTTGTGATTTATGGCGTTTAAATCATACCTGTTAACTCCCATTTCAGCCAGGAAAGTTTTGATGGCATTTTCTTTTCATATTACCTCCATATAAAGTCTGTAATAGTGTTATGCAACGGTTCTGCTGTTCTTAAGCGCCACCTTGTGGCAAAGAGTGAATTTGCATATTCACTTATATTTACATTTTACGCAGAACAGTGTTGTGAATGTTAACTGGCATATTAACAAGAAAAAAAAAACTACATTTGACATAAATAATTGTCAGGAAGCTTTAAGATGATGTTGAAATGCAATATATATATTTTTTTTTAAATTGTCATGAAGCTGAAAAAAAAGAAGAAAAAAAAGGTTTTCTGGGGTAGGGGGGCCTACCGTAATGCTGTAGCCCAGGGGCCTCTGGTTATCTTAAGGTGCCCCTGCTTCCACTATAGAAAAGTGAAGCCAAAGCATCTCAGTGTGGCCGCTGCCATCTTGAGTAAATTACATCATTTGGAGCCCAAGCCCAGTAGAGATTCGTTTGGAGCCAGAGTCTGCGCAGTAGAGTCTTGAGGTGGAGCCGCTGAATTAACCATAACCAGGGCCGGATTATCCATAGACGGGATTGGGCGAGTGCCCTGGGGCACCAGCCAATAGGGGGGCACCAAGTGATTAAGATAATGACTAGACCTTTAAAATATTTTTCATGTTTTTATATATATATTATTTTGCTGGAAGAGATGCAGATGCATAGAAAATGAACAGTTAATGATACAATATATACAGAGAGAATATAAAATATATGCACGCATATAAAGAATTGCGATTGGGTCAGGTCACAGTGTATTTGCCCCTCCCCCCAGTCAGAGTCGAGCATTCACAAATGGATAGGCAGCATCAGTTTAGCGGTTGTGCGAAATGTAAATAAAAAACAACAACAAAAAAAGATAAAATATCATGACACATAGACAGGGCTCTACAGTGCGAATGAAAAGTACTGCGTGCGACTATCAAAAAATATTTAGGAGCACCTGTGAGACTAACCCGATCAGCATAGGCAGTGGCGGACTGGCCATCTGGAACACCGGGAGTTTTCCTGGTGGGCCGCTGTACAATGTGGGCCGGCCCGTTGCGTAAATATATATATAAAAAATTAATTGTAGTAAATGTATGTATAGGCTATCCTTCCATCGGCCCAGACGAATGGCTCGCGTGGCCCACTTGATTCAAAAATTCTAATTAGCGTGCTCCAGCTCAGTGCAGAGGCTCAAAAGCGCTTGTCAAAATGTTTGAAATAGCCAATCAAATAGTGATGGGAAGTTCGGATCATTTTACTGACTCGGACCTTTGAGTCTTGTTCAGCAAAATGAACGAATCTTTTTTCGAGTCATTTCGTTCATTTTAGCAAAATATAATTTAAATGTTACGTGCTACTTCCCTAACACATCTACTACTTATGCAAACGTTGATCACACTACAAACAATACAAAACTATAATGGTATAATAAGAAACAGAAAAAAAAAAAATTAATTGTTTACCTGGGTCTTTAGTCTATGATTGGCTCACCTCACCTCTTATCTGACAAGTCTTCGGGTTTGAGTCGTTTGTTCATCACGTGACAGCCTCATAAACTTAACCAATGCAGTCAGAGCCGGAAAGAGAATTGATTAGTTCATCTTCGGGTTTGAGTCGTTCGTTCTTGTGACGTGACAGCATTGGATAGAGAAATTAGTTAATTTACAACCTTCCTTACAACAAACGGCTGCATAGTTATTATTATTATTATTTAACTTACTCTTACAGTTACGTGATGCGTTTCTGGTCTCAAATTGTAGCTTTTTATTTCTTACAGTTTATAAATGTGTGAATTTCTGTCATGATGGTTCTTTTCCATAACACTGAATGTGGTAACAAAGGTAATGAACTAAAGCGTTGGTTATTATTATTATTATTAAGTCTTTTCCGGCTCAGTCGGCATAGGTTTAGCTTGTGGGGCTGTCACGTGATGAACGAACGACTCGAAAAACCCGAAGACTCAATAGATGAACGAATCAATTCTCTTTCCGGCTCTGACTGTATAGGTTTAGCTCATATAAAATACCTATGTGAGGCACACTCGGTTTAGTTTATGAGGCTGTCACGTGATGAACAAATGACTCAAACCCGCAGACTGGATAGATGAACTAATCAATTCTCTTTCCGGCTCAGACTGCATAGGTTACGCGTATGGGGCTGTCACGTGATGAACGAACGACTCGAAACAGGTGAACTAATTCAGTGCAGAACCTATAGGATGTTGCGCATGCGCGACTGAACGAATCACTCCCCGAGTTTATTTCTGTGATCAAAGCTGAATTTTCATCATCATTACTCCAATCTTCAGTGCTTTTAATGCTGCTTAATTATTATCAGTTATTATTTGTGATAAATTATTAATAATGGTTTTTATTATTGGTATAATGGTTCTCAGTTAAACAACAGCATTTATTTGAAATATAAGTACTTCGTAATAAGTGTAAATATCTATACTGTCACTTAAATCAATTAAATGCAACCTTGATGAAGAAAAATATATATTTATATTTTTTAATCTTACCCAAGACTGAATGGTATCACATTTTCCACAAAAATATGAAGCAGCACAACAGTTTTCAACATTCATAATAATCAGAAATGTTTCTTGAGCAGCAAATCAGCATATTAGAATGATTTCTGAAGGATCATGTGACACTGAAGACTGGAGTAATGATGCTGGAAATTCAGCTTTGATCATAGCAATACATTTCTTTACTATATATTCTCATAAAATACAGCTATTTTAAATTGTAACATTATATATTTCACAGTACTGTTTACTGCATTGTTCATTATCAAAATAATTTGTATACTCTTTTCCACAATTGGAGCTCTATTCCTTAAAATGTCAAGCTCCTGCAAAAGGACAAATAGTGTATATGATGACCAATAGAAAGGCCCATAAAAACAGTCCGCATTCTGCACTATTCAAGTCTTAGACCAGTGGTTCTCAAAGTGTGGTACGCTTACCACTAGTGGTACATGAGCTTCCTCTAGTGGTACGCAGAGGAATCTCTAAATTATATATAAATCAGGCCGCGTGTCCACCAAAGCGATTTTTTTCAATTGTTTTAAATGGGAGCGTCTTTTTCATGTTAAGCACTCGGGTGTGTTTTTTCTCAGCGCCAAGAGTTGATGACTGTTCATCTTTGGGTAAAACTTAGCGCTCATCACTGTCACTTTTTAGTCAGCTAACCAATCACAGTGTAGGTGGGGCGGGACTAATACCGTTACACCCTGCTTGTACTCAGTGCTTAATTTGTAAATTTCGAGGTCCCGGAACAAAGCGGGGTGACGGATCCGGCATGTGATTAGAGGAGAGAGAGGTTACGGAGAATTCGGGCCAGTTTAAGTGATTAACAGCGTCAATCAGTTGATTTTATTAGGGTTCGTATATGAAAAACCTGAAAAAGCCATGACATTTTGAAACAACAATTCCCAGGCCTAGGAAGAAAATAAAAAAAATAATGGAATTTTATTTCACAAATAGTTATAATTAATCATGTCCAGAATTTCGCGGGGGATTGTTTGTATATCACATAGTTTTACTCATCTCCGCAGCTTTCAAGTTTATAATGAGGGAAATATTCAATATAGCAAGTAGTTATATACGAGTAAATAAATCCACACAAACTAGCAGATTAAATCAGTCATTTGAAAACAGCGTGAGTGATTCAGCTGGACCGCGTCTTCTCTCTTTCACTCTCTCAAAGTGGCTTCACAGCGCACCTCGTCTGCAATACAACGAACTGCTGCACGCTGTCGCTGATCCAAGACTTTCGCTCGCATTTCTGGACAGTTGACAGAATTGTCACTTGCTTAATCGGGTCATTGTTGTATCGTCACAAAAATGTATTATTTGCACGTCTTTTTAAGCCAGTCGGTATCGCGCGCTCCAGAGGCGGTTTCAAGGCTGAGCGCTCACAGTCACATCCAAAGCCGCCTAGCAAGTATCATATTGAGTTATTTTTCGTAGTTTGTTGTTGAGCTTAAGTGGCCAAATACACACAAAATTACGCAAAAATGGCCGTCCTGTCGAGTATCCAGGTTTTTTCTTAAGTAAATGTGAACAGTTGAGAAAGAAAACGCAAGTGTATAGGCTATTGGATCCGTGCATTATGTCTTGTGAGAGCAGAGCAGTTCACATGTCGCGTCTTTTGCGCGCTCAGGTTCTTTATTTCAAATGTAGATGTGCAGCAAGCGCGGTCATTATAGAGGACTAAGACTGAACAACAATGGAGAAGTTAATATTGCTTGCCTCCGAGTATTTATGTCTTTACCAGATGGAATTGCCGGAGTACCATAATATTGTTATGAAAAATAATGCTTGGAGAAACATTTCATTCGCGATGCGTTTTTTTATGTATTTTAATGTTGGTCATAGTGGTGGTACTTGGAAAGCCAAATATTTTCTGAGGTGGTACTTGGTGTAAAAAGTTTGAGAACCACTGTCTTAGACGATACCAGAGCATTGTGTCATATGGACTGATAATATAGGTATTTAACTTAGTGATATTAAACTGTCCCTCGTAAACATTCTTTAAAATGATTTACTATTTGCCATATACACCAAGACAAATTATAATGTAAAGAAATATGCCAGTCATTTATGGTGTGGTGCAGTGTGTTGCAGACCGGGTTTGGTGGGCTGCTCTGTGCCAAAAAGTCCAGGGCCACTTTTTGGCCCCAGTCCACCCCTGAGCATAGGCTATTTGTGTTTGTGCTGAGGGGAGCTTCAAAGGTTTCTACTTGCGTGTTTGTGCAGTGGGAATTTTCAAGAACGCACACACATCAGAACAAACTATGATCGGTCTCGATGCAGCGGCAGAACATATGTGGACCGAACTTTTTTTGAACAATGTAAACTTTACAACCATAAATGGCCTGGTACAAAATGCAAAATTTCTTAATGAGACAACAGACAAGCATCATAACATAAGGAGAAGAGGAAAAAAAAATAATAATAAAAAAATAAAAGTAAAATAAATAATAAATACTAGGGGTTTTCAGCAAGTTTAAGATTTTCTATTAAATTACAGAAATTTACAGCATTATTTTTTCTTCATTCGTTTCAGCGACAAAAAGTAATGACATAGTTCCTTGTGAAATACATAGAAATTTGGAAGAATTTTCAAGAATCGGTTCTTATGCAAAAATAACTTCCCAAGGATAATAATTGTGTTAATTGCTAAATCATGTGTTTCATCTTTCAAAAATAAACCGAATAATACATTTTCCTTTGTTAAAACATGTAAATCTTCAAATTTAGGAAATAACCAGTAATGCAAATCTTCCCAAAAGGCACAGGCAAATTTACAATCATAAAAAAGATGATCCGTAGTTTCAATTTGATCATCACAAAAGGAACAGTTGTTAACATCAAGACCAAATTGACATCTCAAAAATTCTCTAGAAGGATATACTCCATTAAGAATTTTAAAATGGACTTCCTTTGCTTTTGGTGCAACTGGAAATTTCAAATATTTTGTTCTTAAAATTTTAACTTCATCCTTAGAGAAATATTGGAATACTACATTTTTATTTAAAGAAAAGGGATATAGTTCATTAACAAAAAACATTCCGAATTACAGTATTGGATAAATTTATGTTAGTAATAGAAACTCCATTCACCAAAAGCTGAGTAAGACCAAGTGTTACATTATTTTGAGATAAATTACAAGACATCTGAATTATAGATTGTGGGATAGCTTTGATGATGTTATCATATTATTTTCTGTCAAATAAATTAAAATTGGAACTAAAAGTTTCGAAAGAGATTACTCCGGTATTATCTAATATTTGCATGACAGACCATATTCCTTTCTCCCACCAGTTTTTGTAGAATAAAGATTTGTTCCTATACAACATATCTACAGTTCCATAAAGGGACATTATGGGGACAGAAATTATGCTTATAGATCATTTTCCAATAAAGTAAAACCTGTTGATGAAACACTGATAACTTAACAGGGAGTTTTTTAAATGGGTTCTATTTTGCTCTTTTACAAAGTCTTGATTTTGTTTTGGGGGTGTACTAGAACATGCTCTCATGCTTGGTGGTTCGAAAATCGCATTATTTTTTACATAATTTACATTATTGCAATACCTTTCTCCCCAGCCTGACACAAACGATCTCGAGATGGGTCTGGCTGCAGACCGTGGGCGAGTGGAGCTCCACTCTCGAACAGGAAGTACGTCACCTCCACTCAATGTTGCCAATGGTCTTTATCAATACCTAACATGTGAGTACCTGAAGGGATTGAACCAATAACAATTGAGAACTCTCTTTGAGGAATTGGTATTTTACAATAAGAAAGGAATTCATAAGAGTGTTCCTTCTTTGCTTTATAACTGACTAAACAATTTAATATTGTTGTCAAACCAGTTCTTAAAAAAGAGAGATTTGTGTTTGTATAGAATGTTTCTATATTTCATATGAAATAGCGATGCAGAGAAAAATTATGCTTAAATATGCTATTAATGACCAAGATAGGAGCATTTGTTTTTTTTGTTAACTGCTTGAAAATGTGCATTTTCAGCATGGGTGTGTGTAATTTGCATTGTAGAGTAAAAGTATTGTCAAGTTATGTTTATCACAGACCTTATTTTATTAATTATTTGTAAAACCCCATTATAATTTCATGTTTATATTTCATGTTTATCGTTGAATACTTAACAATAAACATGAAACACACAACACTATCATACATTTATTTAACACACATACTTATTACATTTCAAATTTGCACCTAACATACCTGTACATACTAAATGTTGTGGATGTATGATATTTTGTATATTGTGTTTGTTCTATTTTGCACATTGTCTATTTTGTATATTATTTTTTTTATTATCTGTGTCTTGTCCTGTCGCTGTCATTCTGTCGCACTGTGGAGCTTCATCAAAACAAATTCCTCGTATGTGTAAACATACCTGGCAATAAAGCTAATTCTGATTCTGATTATAAAAACCCATTGGAAAAGCTTGAGGGAACCAGCAGAGAACTAGTGTTTACGATATTAGTCAGGTTTTGACATTACAACTAAAACACAATTCTCAGGGAATGCAACTGAAACCTGTTCTAAACCTATTATAAATTTATTATTATATCACTTATATGTTATTGTACTGTTGTACTCACTATTTTATTATCACTCTAGTACAATTTGTACTACATATACTAACATCAATCATATCACTTTTACTATATTTTTACTCTATTACACTGCACTGTGTCAGTGCATAATGTTTTACCACACTGGATCCATGAAGGATTATCAGTTACATTTCTTATTGTTTGGTGTGGAGTTTATAGCTATCTCCTGCTATAAAAATAGAAAACAGACTACCAGTGTGTCAATTTTTTAATTTGTATTTACTGATTTTATTCCATTTTATCAGTGATGGTTGATTATAAGTACTTAAAGATGTATTATTTTGATTTGTTTCCATTTCAAAGGGAATGAGCTGGGTTCTGACCTAGCACAAGAAAAGCTAAAATGTTGGGGTTGAAGACAGAGAAAGCAATTTCCACAAAGAAAAAACTTCATTTAATTTAATGTACATTAGATTATATTACATGTATATGTCACAGTTATACTAAATTACATTAGATTATATTACATGTACATGTACATGTCACAGTTATACTAAATTAATAATTAGAATTGTACCAGAAAATAAAAAATCAACAAGCACAAGTGTAAGCTTTCACAATTTCTAACGAAAATTAATTATTTTCCAAGCCTAACTAAATAACTGGAGACGGAGTTATTTTTAATTCCATGTAGATCACAAACCACTGAAATCGGCTGATAAATGTAAACGTTATCGTCTTACCCGGACCAAAATGGCGGACGCGTCGCGAGTGGAGGTGACGTATTTCCTCTCTTGAGTGGAGCTCCACTCGCCCAGTATGGCTCACCTCGTGAAAAGTGAAGCTGCGGGCTCTTTGATCGCCCCCTGGTGGTTGGCTGCAGTACAGGTCATAAACCCCGCCCTCTCCATGTAAACGAATGGGACTTGAGTCAAAATAAAAAAATAAATTACACTTCATACAATTTTCCAAAATACGGTTTTGGTCATTTAAGGTAGTTGTTATCACTCTGATATATGTTCAATTGTTCATTTTTGTGATAAGTTTCATTTTAGCTAGTAATTTGATGCCATAAAAACGGGGCGTGTCGTTATGGTTGATTGGGTCTGCCGGAGTTTGGGCGGGAGTTTGATTCCGCGAAAACTTATAGGCAGCTGACTTGCTGCCTCTTGAGGCAATGACTTTGCAGGCAGCGTTTTTTCACGAAGGCACCTCACGAAACTACGGTGGCCGAGAAGTGCAAAACAAATCACGATTCAGAAAACAAAATAACAAATTACAAACGCAAATGCAAATATAAAAAACAAAATAACAATTAAGAAAACACAACAACAATTCCGAAAACATTATAACAAGTCAGAAAACACAAACGACAAATCCAAAAACAAAACAACAAGTCAGAAAACACACGACAAATCAGACAAACCGGAAGAGGTAGGTATAGTTTGAACAGCGCCATTGGTTTGGGAATAGATTACTCGACGCTATGTTTGGACGAATACATGTGTCACGAGACATCTTCAATCAAGGCACAGGAAAACCACAAGAAGCACAGCAGAGTCTATTATATCATCAGCTCCAGTGGCACAGATGGTAAATCACAAGTCTTTTTGACGCGATCGACCAGCGGTTCGATCCCACCTTTGGCCGAACTTTTTTTTTTCTCTCCCTTTTCAAATCTCATATCGCATCGTAAAGGCATTTATTTTCAATAAAAATGAAAGAAATAATCAAAAAGTTGAAAATAAAGTATCGGGTAGGGTTCACTATGTTAAAATAGCAGGATGTTCTGCTATGTATACTAACGTTACTTGTTGCAAATAGTGGCAATTATCTGCACTTCAGTATTGTAGTACATTATAAAACAGTATGCAATAATGAGGTATTGAGTGTAAATTATAATTTTAATTCAAATTATTAAATGGATGCCGCCTTATTGGTACAATATAAAGCCCTCTCTGCACCTACCCTAACCCTACCCGATACTTTATTTTCAACTTTTTGATTTTTCCTTCTTTTTATTGAAAATAAATGCCTTTACGATGCGATTTGAGATTTGAAAAGGCCAAAGGTGGGATCGAACCACTGGTTGATCGCATCAAAAATACATGACTTATTATTTACCATCTGTGCCACTGGAGCTGATGATATAATAGACTCTGCTGTGCTTCTTGTGGTCTTCTTGTACCTTGATTGACAGATGTCTCGTCCAGTCAGCGGTGAGTAATCTATTCCCAAACCAATGGCGCTGTCTCAAACTATACCTACCTCTTCCAGTTTGTCTGATTTGTCGTTGTGTTTTCTGACTTGTTGTTTTGTTTTCGGATTTGTCGTTGTGTTTTCTGACTTGTTATTTTGTTTTCGAATTTGTCATTGTGTTTTCTGACTTGTTATAATGTTTTCGGGATTGTTGTTGTGTTTTCTGAATTGTTATTTTGTTTTTTATATTTGCATTTGCGTTTGTAATTTGTTATTTTGTTTTCAGAATCGTGATTTGTTTTGCACTTCGCGCCCACCGTACGAAACTGATTTCGGACAGGCTTCTGCGGCAGTGTAACGGTTTAATAATCTATAACAAAATAGAACGAGTTTTAGTGATAACTAAACAAATATTTAATTACTATAATACTAATTTCTCGCTAGAAATAACATAAAAAGTGCAAAAAGTTAATCAGAAATATACATTTACACACAAACTAACCACCAAACGCAACTTTCAGATGCCATCTTTATTTTTTAGCTCAACCGTCACGGAATGGAACGCACAGGAGTGTGGGATATCAAAGGCAGTGAAGGATACATCTATGCTGCCTTCAAAAATCGATCAGATGAAGTCATCTCATGAGACAGGAAGTGAAGCTAACTTTGGATTCGGACGTGCCTTGATGCCTTCCTGCCTTGGGTGGCAGCATTTTTCAGTTTTCGGATGCAGCCCCTATTGTGCACAAACGGCTCGATTAGTTCCGGGTTTGATGAAGGCCCGCCTTCCGAAAAACGAAATGTGTTTGGTTAGCTGTCCCAGTGCGTTGTGATTGGCGAACAGCTTAGATGGCGTTTCAGTACTGCCCCGCCCCTTGCCAGAACAGCAAGTTCGTCAATATTTCTATATCAATTCAGACCTCGAGAATATTGAACAAGAGGATCACGCAGAACCTTTGCACGTACGGATTTTACAAGACATATTAAAGTGGTAATGTTATTGTTATTATTTTGGCTAAATCACGTTTTAGATAGGATGTCAACAACAGCTTAAAAATAACTGCATTGACTATGTACAGATAAGAGCAATGGTAATATGTATTTTGTTTATTGTTCTTTAATTCTAACATTATAACATGAATTGCAGTTATTTATACCATAGTCCCACAGACTTACATTTGTGGCCGCATATATATGCAAATTAATTCTCTGCCAGCGGGAGGCGCTCTTGTAGTGGTAGAGAGCGAGGTTTCCCCGGTAACGCTGTATACAAAGCAGAGCTCTGTTCACAAACGCTGCTTTATCAGACATTATATGCAAGATTAAATGAAAATGACATCCAAAATGTTCTGAAAACAGTTGGTTTCCATCAGAAATACAGTGATATAAAAACACACCAGCAGGGGTTTCGATTTTGAAATTTGCAGTGCTCAACCAAGCGTTCTCCTCACCCCCAACCATTCAAATTTCCTTAGGTGGGATTTACAATTTGTGATTTCACAAATACAGGAAAACAACTTTGTAGTCCAAACGAGCCGTTCGCTGTAGTTCTTGAAAAGAGATTTTTTAAAAACGAAATATCTCCCTTTGGAGTGGACTTTGAGATTTGTAACTTTGTAGATCGTTTTATGCCCAAACATACACACTACACACAGACTAAAATACAAAAGTTAAAAAGCATAATAGGACCCTTTAAGGTCATGATCGCATCTAAGGAAAAAATGGATACCTCCTAATTTCATAAATATTTGACTGGGGATATGAAACCAAAAACTATTTTCATTTTTCAAAAAGGATTTTAGCCAATTTATTTTAATTGTAATATGTGGACCAAACTTGTCTGGGCACGTCCCTGACTCCGCCCACATTTGATGTCACTGAGTACTTCAAAATAAGAGTTCAACAGGGATTTTATACACCCTGTTAGTAGGTGTAGGGTGTAGACCATAGACTAAATAATATTACAATATACACAGTGAAGTAAAGTGCAACAGAATGTTAATAAATTGTAAATAAAATACTACACAGATTACAGAATAAACTGTAATTCCGTATAATTTTAACACATACCTGTCTTTGAGACACCCCTCCCTGCAGACTGTAGCGCGGTGACGTCACGTATCTACATCACGTATGTGTTTACCGCGCATGCGCAAAGTGACGTGTATGTCTGTAACACGCATGCGCATTAACGTGGTGACAGCGCATGCGTGTGTAATTTGCATTGCGTGATGACGTTAGGTGTTTTCGTGTTGTGTGTGACGTACAGTGTTGGGTAAGTTACTTTCAAAAAGTAATTAATTACAGTTACTAATTACTTCATCAATATTGTATTTAAATTACTTTACTAATTACTCTGTCTGAAAAGTAACTTAGTTACTCAATAAGTAACTTAATTATTCAAATTGCTAATTAGACTACGTCTTAAAATCCCTATAACCTTAATAGAAATTAAACTCTGTATTCTTTCAATTTGAGTCAAACATAGAATAGTTTAGCCTTTTAGCTTTAAAAACAACTGTAATACTTAAACTTTTTTTAATAAAAAAATTACCTTCTTTGGTTAGCAAATAGAACAAAAAAGCTTAAAAGTTAAACAATGCATTTCAGTTTGGCAAGATGTTCAGGAAAAGCCCAACTAGTAAAATCCATACAGATTTATGTAAAAATAACACCTTAACTAGGTAAGAATAAATTACAGAAATGATTTGGGTGCGTGTCTATGGGGGAAGGGGCGGAGTCTTTTTTGCCAGGAATATAGCCGTTTCCCCGGTAACAGCAGTAAACAAAGCAGCTCTGCACCTGACTTTGAAGCTTGCAGTGCTCACACACACACACACACACACAAACGAAATCGTATTCTATGCCTGATGAAAACAAATATATTTAAAACACGTTCATATTTTAGAAAATGTAGTTAATATTTGCATCATTATCTTATCCACCTGCGACCCACCCGCAAATAATCAGAATGCATTTTTTTATTACCCGACCCGATTATCCACAGCGCCCGCGGATATAACCGCCATCTGCGCATCACTACTGCGCACAGTGCACAGATATCAACAGCATCACTGGGTTGTAAAGTTGCCAAGTTGAGGGAATGTGTATGTGTCGATTGTGTGAGAAGGATGCTTTTCATACAAGATCTGCAACCGGCAACCTTGGAATATATTGACTTGATTATTCATATAATGAGGTTTGGGCCATACAAATTACGGGAGTTGAATGTAGCAAACATATAAAATAAACCCAGTGGGATTTATTTATTTTTTATAGCAAGATTAAAAATACGGGAGAAATACGGGAAAATATTTAAACGGGATGACAGCTGGATAGAATGGTAAAATACGGGAGAATCCCGGAAAAACAGAGGGTTGACAGGTATGGATACGGGAAAGACTGTAACGTTACCTCAGTTTTGTAGGATTACATAATCAGATAATATTAGTTTTCGATTTGAATTCGTTCATTTAAAAGTAGACACTTCAGGCTTTCAGATACAGGAAAGACTGCACCTTGCTTTAGTTTAATACAGATTACTTAATTAGGAATATTCGTTTTCGATTTGAATTCGTTCATTTAAAGTAGACACTTCAGCTTTCAGATACGGGAAAGACTGGTCTAGCTTTACTTTCATAGGGATTACATAATCAGAAATATTAGTTTTTGATTTGAATTCTTTCATTTAAAAGTAAAATTCAAGCTTTTTAGATTCTATTGATTTTAGTCTTAATGTATCTGAGTATTTAAGGTTTCTCTGTGAATCAGGAAAATCTGAAAGTGAAAGAGGGTTAAGCTGCATTAAATTTTATCTTTAGATGGTAAGTTTACATTTCAAATTCAATATTGATTTTAGAACTGTTGAAATTATTTACTGTATGTAACACAAGTACTTTATAAGTAACTGTAATTAAATTACCTAAAAATGAACAGTAATCCCTTACTTTAGTTTTTCAGTGGATAAGTAATTTAATTACAGTAACAAGTAACAGAGAGAGTGGTAGGGTACTTTGTCTCAAAAAATTTGATTTATTGCCCCTCATAAAAATCCCACCCAGCAAGCCCCCCAATCCCTCCCTCCATAACTGGACATCTGTTTTGGACACCTGTTGTACACCCCCACCCCCACATCTAATGATGAACTGGTTATCCAGGCCGTTGTGTTTTATGGTATTTATGACTGTTGTGTGTGTGAGGGCCGTTATGTGATTTAAACTTTAAATGGTGAAATCGTGTTAAAGGGAAGTTTTTATTAAAGTGTTTTTCACATCAAATATACGTGTAAAACGTGCAGTGATTGTTTTTCCCTACAAGACGTGTTGTTGTAATTAAAACAATTTTAGGCAAAGCATTAGATACGTTAGTTTTTGCTATCGTTTGACAAAGTTAAATAAAAAGAATAAGTGTTTGTTCATCTAACAAAAAAGCACCAAACACGTTCGTTAACATTAGAAAAGGCTGTCTTATCTTACCGTGTTGTGAAATAAAAAATATCAGACCCTACAGTTTAAAAGTAAAAAAGAGCCGTCATTTAAAAATAAACGAACTTTGTTAAAACAGCAGTATCCAGCAGTAGTCAAAAAAAACTCAGTGGTTGTCTATCGTTACAATTTAGGTAAGTTTGTCACGACAGAAAAGTTAAAACAAAAGAAAAAGCTCCGAGCATCTCGGCCCTGATCCGACAGTTCGTCCACACTCGACGGTGTCAAAATCCGAATGAGGCCTGGAGAGCACGGACCAAACCACGCCTACGACCAACCCCTAACATGGGCGGAGAGACCGTGTCAAAGATTTAAATAATTAAAGTAATGTTTTTAACATTAGAACGAGCGTTATTTTAATAAATCTTTAGCAATTCTTAATTAATGAAACGTACAGCATTTGACCTAAACCTTTTCACTTTAAAACTGTTTTTCCTTTAAACAAACAACTCTAGTTCATAGGAAAAATGTTGTTTGTTTTATTTTATTTAGTTATTCACACTTAATTCGTCTACTCTATTCCTTTAATCGGTCTTTGTTTTTTGTCAAGTTTAAGACTTCTGACTTGTTATATAACCCAGACTTTTTCACTTTTAAAAATTAGATCTTACATCTTTATACACAATATACATCTTTAGTATGTAGGAAAAAATGTTGTTTGATTTATTTTATTTAGTTATTCACAAATGATTCCTTTTATTTACTCTTTGTTTCTGCCAACTTTAACCCTACTGACTTGTTATATAACCAAGAGACTGAAGAGAGATCGAACCAAAGATTTAAAATAATTAAAGTAATGTTTTTAACATTAGAACGAACGTTATTTTAATAAATCTTTAACAGTTCTTAATTAATGAAACCGTACAGCATTCGCCCTAAACTTTTCACTTTAAAACTGTTTTTCCTTTTAAACATACAACTCTAGTACCTAGGAAAAATTTTTGTTTGTTTTATTTATTTAGTTATTTACACTTAACACCTTTTGTTTTACTCTTTGAATTGTCAATCTTAACTTCTAGCATGTTACATCAGTTAAAACGTACGTGTGCGCGTACAAATATCTAACAGGAACGAACCGCGTAATAAAATCAACACAGGATTTCTCTTTGATTTTCCATCCCGTGAGGTTTGTACTGTGTTATCTATTAATTGAAACAGACGCGCGTAATTAGACGTCTAAAATTTTACAACATGCACCTGCGAGTGCGCAGGGTCTTCGGGGCTGCCAACTTTGGCCTAAAGTTCAGCGATCAAAGGACAGCCATCGCATCTATTTTATGACATACAACTGCGTGTGTGAACATTGTCAAAAGATCGTTGGAATGGTTCACTGGATGGTCAACACGCACACACACACACACATACACACACACACACACACACACACACACACACACACACACACACACACACACACACGCACACACACACACACACACACACAACACACTCCTACATTTAAACATTTAGACTTTTACAAATGAAAACTTTTAGAAGCACACCGGGTATCTCTACAAGATGATGAAAAATAGCATGATTAAACAACGATATGACTTTTGTTTTAACAAATACATTTTTAGATCTTTCAAACCTAAAACCATGATGCTCTAAACAAACCAAGGATTAGAAGCAGTCAAATGATCCTCTGATGAACGCAAGACGGTTACAGAGTCTTTCTTTATGAATCAGAGTTAAATTAGACTACAAGTTAGTCGTCATAAGGTTGTTTGCAACAAAACTAATTCCTACAAATGTCTCACAGAATCATTACACCAGTTTAGACTTTCTCTCTCACTTTAAAAATGGTATTATTAACCGTGTGTTTAAATGCAGCATGTTTATTTTTACACTATAATGTTTTATTTTATTAAAATAAAAACAACTGGTCTATATAGGGTTATTTTACTAAGATATGATCAAATAATTGACAGAGGAAATAGTTCAAATAATCGATAAGTCCAACTTATCAAGCCCCGTTTGATGTGTCTGACGTTTTGTGACAAATATCTTCCTGATACAGACGTGTTAAGATGTTAAGTATGTGTCTAGCCTATAGTTAGTATATCTGTACTGTAAAAGAACAAATATACATTTTCACTTAAAACTTCTCAGTAAAATAATTACACCTACAGTTTTAAACATGTTTAAAAAGTTTTAAACACATTGTGTGTCACTAAAGCAAGTCATGATGTCTATTGTCTTAAATTAAACTTTAGTTTTATTCTTTAATTTCTTTAAAATAGCCTGATGATAATGCACCCAAGCGCTTTTTCACATGAGTAGATAATTCTTCGGACGTGTTTGCGACAAACACGTCATTTTTTACTTCAGAAAAGTTTTTCAAATGTATGACTGAACTTTTCTCATTTGACAGACCCGTGGTGTTTAACAGCCGGAGGGAATACATGTTGTTTTCTAATGTTCATGAAACCTTTATCGGTGTAAATTTCTCACCTAGAACACAAACCTTGTGCATTTTGACTATTTGACTCTTTTGTAAGTAGCATGTCATTTGAAATGGTTTACTAAAAGATTAAAGCAGCATCTGTGTTTTCAACATGAAAGAGTTGTACAAGGATGTTTCAACTATTATCGTTGTTTCTTTTCGACCCTAACAAGCTGGTAATGCATTTTCTATGGCAGGTTTTACAATGTACAGTTCTCATACTATGTGCGTAAATAGCTGTGGCTACAACATTTATGATTATTTTTGAATGCCAACAGATTTTGTTAGGGATGTGGCGCATCTAAGAATAATAATCTTTTGTAAATTATATATTTTTTCTTACACCGTTAGTTTTAGTCATATTAGCAAGATTTCAGATGGTCGTTCACAATTGTTTGTTGGACTGTGTATGTTTTTAGGTGAAGACAACTCTTTGTGAGATGTCATCATAATAGGAATAAATGAAAATCAAGAAATTAAGTAACAGCCTTTTGTCTCTTGAGATATTTATTTTAGTGCAACATTGTGTCTGTCAACACGAAAATTAAGTCTTGCTGTCTTACCCTTAAAACTATTACAACTGAAACTAAATTAAACTATTGCACTGAAAGCTGTACATTCATTTAAGTTTGAGCATGTTAAATTTCTACGCTCTTGTAAAGAGTATTGATACATTTCATCCATAATCATTCAAGAGACAAAATCACTAAGAAAGAGAGTAAAGCAAGACAAGAAAATGTTTATAATGCAGATAGAATTCAGGAAATCTGATTCCTAAACAGTTGTGAAAGTTTATTAAACGCGGATTTGTAAATGATATTTTTTACTCCGCTGGATTTAGTCATCTTGCTCAGATAGCAGACGACACAATTCACATTTCGTTTCTATGTCTGTATTTGTTTTAAAGACTCCACCACAAGTTCATGCTAATCCTTGCATGGGAAAGCGTGCATGACGAGTACATACTTAATCATTTAAGAAAATCATTGAACATTTGACTGAACTTTTTATTATTTTGACAAACCGCCAATTCAAATTACTTCCCTCGAGGCGCTTGTCCACAGAATCTTTTTCAACACAACGACATTAAAGAATGTTATCAGTCACTATCGCCAGCTTCTGTGACTCAAATTAAGCGACATCTCTGGTGTACGTAAGCATGTACAATGGGTGCATGTGGTAAACATCTTTGTTTTTCCACTTCTGTCATATTTGTTAGATGTAATGTAAACAATATTTTGATAACTATGAGGTTCCACGCTTTTGTAAAGGTTATAGAAAGAATTAAAACATAATCTTTACATAGGAATTATCTTTGCTCAAAGCGAATTGACTAAAATCATTGAATTACGAAATGCAAAAGTGTATACATCATTTAAGAAAAAGCGCTATAATGTATACAGAATACAGAAATCCTCCTCTTGATCTATTGTGGCTGACATTTTACTAAATCAGACGATCAGGATTATGGATGACGCGGCTCACATTTTGGTTGTCGGACTGTATATGTCATTACTATGACTGTACTGTAGGTGAGGCCTTCTCTCTGAGAGCCATCAGCATTCAGTGTTTATAGAAATAAATGAAAATTAAGAAAAATTTCTTGAGAGTGTTTGACTAAGTCGGTATGGTTTAGCGTTTCGGATCATATGGTCCCATACGGTCTAGCGGTTAGGATTCCTGGTTTTCACCCAGGTGGCCCGGGTTCGACTCCCGGTATGGGAAGTAATGTTTTGGGGAAGTCGTGACCTAAGGGTTAGAGAGTCGGCCTCGTAATCCAAAGGTAATGTTCACGGTGTGTGTGTGTTCACTGCTGTGTGTGGGCACTTTGGAGGGGGTTAAATGCAGAGCGCGAATTCCGAGTATGGATCACCATACTTGGCCGCATGTCACTTTCACTTTTTTTTTTTTTTTTTTTTTTGGTCAATTATCTATCTATTTGATGTGAGACCCCCCATTAAGTTTAGACACGAAAATTAAGGCGTTCTGTTTTACACTTACAACTGAAACATATCTATCCATTGTGGTCAAAGCTACATATTCAGTAAAGTTTGAGGTTGTACACAGTCTTGAAAAGGCTACAGACACAAAATATCAAGGATTTTTTTATTTTTTTATTTATTGTTTTGTGCTCCCTATGTAACTCAAGACTCCAAGTCACTAAGAAAAGTATCATATGAATACAGAAAACCCACTCATGAGCATCTGGGTATATTTTTGTAAATGTTGTTTTAAATTACTTTTTTCTTACGCCACTACATCTAGAACTCTTGTTCAGATAGCCGATGACGATGTGCACATTTTATTCGTCGTACTCATTTCTTTCAACATTACCGCTTGAGATTAAAGTGTAGGTAATGTGAACACAATTAAGAAACATAGCATTATACTACATTCCCATTGAAAAGGTTATAGACATAGTCATTTATACAGTAAATATGTTTGCACAACAGAAACATGTATCGGCATAACAAAAACCTAATACTGAAATCCTCTCTTCTAAATATATTGTTAAAGTTTTAATGTTGCTTTTGATGGCCTGCCCCACTAGATGATACCACTCTATACTTTTCATTGTTTTTAGATGAAGACTATTCTCAGAAACTGGTCAAACATGTCACGAGTGTTTGCAGGAAAACATTATAAGATAATAAAAGGATAGTCCTTCTACAAGAGATTGTTTTAACTGAGATTGTGACGTACTGTAGAGCTTTTTTCGGGTCTGTCTACAAAGAGGCCACGAGACACAACCCCCTCGATCTTACTGTTTCTCTGTTACATGTATATCTATTTCATTTAGAACACAAAGTTGCACATTACAAGTTGAAGATGGTGTGGAAACACTATTTTCTTTGCACACGTCTCTAAACATGACTTTAATAAATAAATCACAGATGTCATGTAGTTAATTCATTGAAAGGTGCATGTTTTTTGACCGTTTTAGATGGTCTGCACCAGCACACAGACACATGTTTTAAGTATTCATCTGACCAAAAGGTTTGATCCTGGGGAAACAGCAGCTGTGTGTTGTCATGATTGTCTTCAGAATTGAACCGCTTTTATTTAAACAATGCAGCATGAAGTTACTGTATTCAACAGCACAGTCTCTTGAAATATTGCAGTATATCTTTTTTCCCTTCTAAATATCTAAACATGTATTTAGCTTAAATATTAGTTGTTAAAGTGTTTACAAAGTTGTCATACCTGTTGTTGAATTTATAACATATATTTCACCAAACCTAGAGGACTGAAAATAGGTTTAGCATAAGTCCGCATTTCAGCTGTTAGCCTGAAAATGCAAGACAACTGAGATTTCATTACTGAGATAATCTACAGAATGCGAAACAAGCTCACAGTTACATTAGAGTTTTGGATTCTAGTTTATGTTGCATATTGTTTGTTACTGTTCCACAGGTTTAACACCTCATTACTTGAAGACACGTACTGTATAAATTACAAAGTTTTCCGCCGTAGTAGGCCGTCTCTGAAACCAGACCGAAAAAATTAGCTTGAGACTTAGTTGTAGTAGTATGAAAATCGTTGTTTTTTATCTTTCTATGTTTTGTTTGTGTTGTTCTGATCCACGGTTTCATTTTTAACATCACAATTCGTATTGTATTGTCATGTGTGATTGTAAAAGTTGTGTGTGAGTGTCTTGTTGTTGTTTTTTCTTTTTGTTTTTTGCAAACAGTACTGCTGTAATGTTAGCGACCTCTTTGTGTTCTTGGCTTCTCTTTGTTCATATTCGTCAATATTTATGTGAATTTGTTTGATTAAATGAAGTATTTAACAAAATTTTGGGGTAATGTGTGTGAATATAGAATGCTGCACAAGGCTCTTTGAAAATATTTGATCTTGAAATATCCATGTAGCAGTCGGAATCATTTAAGATTAATAATAATACAATTAACACATTAACATTTTTACAGGATATGTGAATGTGAGTTCTTGGCTGTTTTGTACATTATTAAATTAAAATAATTCTATTAAACAGGGTGCATTTACCAGCAAGATCATTTTAATGACTTGTTCACAAGAAAACATAAGATTGTTTAAGAGATAATAATCTCACTGAATGTATCAAAGCATCCAATGTTTATGACTACTGAAGGCGCCACATCCTTGTTTTTTCACACCCACAGGCCCTACCTACATTTGAAATTTGGTATTCGGCCACATAGTTAACCGGAGAAGACATTTACGTTATATATTAATAATACTATCCTAGTTATAACAGATATAAGATACAAGATAATGTCATGAGATAATTATTTCTGTCTACATTCGTACATTCTATTCAGCTACTCATTTTCTTTTTATTAAATTGTTTGAAATTAAAAAGACTTGTAAACGATAACGAGTTGATTCAACCTTTTATTTCAACAATATATTGATGAACATACATTGAATTAGTGAAGAAAATGATCAAATCACCGTTACACACAGTGGTCTAGCCAGAAAAGAAAATCTCTGACGGCAATACGTTTTTGTGTAAAATGAAATTGACCTGCGATTCAATAATTTCACATATCACGGATTCAAAATTTTTTGCAATCAACGACGAGCATAAATCTGTTACACACGCACACAGACAGAGAACCTCGTGAATTCCCATCTGATCCCTACGTTCAGTCATCACATCCAGAATTTCTCTGGTGGTTATACAGACCGGCTCTTTGCTGTAAATAAACATGCTAGTCAAATCAGGCCATGGGTTATTTTTTAGGCTTCTTACAAAGACCATTTCATTCTTGAGATTTTTTACACGCTTGGTATCTTCCGTACAATCATGATTCGGATCGCAAGTATGCTCGATGACCGTTTGCATCAGTTTAATCATCTGTCCTCGGTAATGCGGTTTGTACGCAGTGTCTATGAAGTCAATTAAATGACATGTTTTCCCCCGCGGCAGCCGCACCTCAGCTGATCATCCGTAGTTGCGGCAGAACTCCGGTCACGCTCCATCAGCTTTTGCGTAGCGTCAGACATCCTGTTCAGAATTCAATTCTCTCCAAGAGATAAACTTTGTTCCCTAAACGATATAGAACGTTGTAGCCGTTTCCTAGAATCCGGACTGTCCACGACGGTCCAGGCCTTGTGCAATTTCAATTTCAGCTTCAATTTCCGGTTATGGTTCAGATCCGTCGAAGCGTTATTAGTAGAAAAATTGCAGAGTGCTCAGGCTCAGACAAATTGGATTGTTGAAGCTGATTCTGTTGGTCCATATACTGTAGATAATGTTTTGATCAACAAGTTGTTGCAGTAGCTCCGTTGACCATGCTGTCAAGATCTAGGAAAGCCTGCGATAACTGCAGAGATTATGAGGACAGCCATTCTTTGCTCACAGGGGATGTAGCGTAGCTGTAATCACGATGAAGTAGGGGCGGATCTTCTGTACATTCGAGTGAAATAAGGTGTTGGGGGAAAGATCTTGTTTCTACGTTTCGGATGTTGGTTGGTTGGTTGTTGAGATGGGGTGTTGCACTCAATAGTGGAGGAGGGTGAAGGGGCCTGGTTAGGGTTTTGCTTTGACCGCGAAGCCTCGCATATGTCACCAAAGAGAATTCTGTAATTTTCACTGAAAGATATTTTGATTAAAGATTATGAGATAACTCGGTCATTTATTAGGATTTTTGTTAAGACGTAGGCAATTTGTTTCAAGTAACGGTAATGCATTGTGACTTGGGAAAACTTAATTCAATAGCCAATTATTAAACAATTAAACATACAGCAAGTAACACATAGATGGGTGAGTAAACGCTGAAAAAGAAACATTATGACATCATTGTTCATGTTTGTTATACCGAATAGGCGAATATACTGAATACACATACTGATTATTTGTTTAAAATAAATTAAACTTGACTGAAACAGCTCGTCTATCGTTGAAAAAATGGTGTTTAACACAGGTACGTCGCTTTGCTCGAAATATAGACTCTTTTTGCAGCATTCAAAAGGGTTGACCTCAGGTAGAGGCCAGTCTCGATCATACTCATCAGAGTCAGACTCATCGCTACTTTGAGACAAAAAGTTTTGTTTCAGAGTTCTCCCAACGTTTATTTACAGCATGAGATAATTTTGGTCATGAAGCGTTTTGTTCATACAGGATGATATGGATATGTAGTCTGGCGGCTTGCTTGCATTATACCTCATGCCGGGCATTGCACCATCCCACTGGAAATTGTACCAAATTTTTTCATCCATAATAAAGTTTCTCTCCAAATTTGATTGTAGAAGTATGTCCAGTCTATGGCTCGGTCAAAAGCAGGTAGGAGCATTCGGGTGTATATTCATCGTAAGATTCCAAAACGTAGAGTTTCACAATCTGCAACTCTTTGTCAAACACAAATCTCCCCAGACGATCACAAGACACAGTGAAATCTTGTTTCACAATATCTTCATCTTCAATGAGAACCTTTCTTAGGCTCTTCCCTTGATTTTTCCTTGGTGCTAAAGTCAGCTCCTCTCTCATTTCAATAGAACTTCTTGTGGCGTTACACACATCATTCTTCTAGATGTTTCAGGACTGTTTGGAACAACAGCAGCCATTGTAACAGGAGACTACAATGTCTTCTCCGGTTAACTATGTGGCCGAATACCAAATTTTGAATGTAGGTAGGGCCTGTGGGTGTGAAAAAACAAGGATGTGGCGCTTCAGTAGTCATAAACATTGGATGCTTTGATACATTCAGTGAGATTATTATCTCTTAAACAATCTTATGTTTTCTTGTGAACAAGTCATTAAAATGATCTTGCTGGTAAATGCACCCTGTTTAATAGAATTATTTTAATTTAATAATGTACAAAACAGCCAAAAACTCACATTCACATATCCTGTAAAATGTTAATGTGTTAATTGTATTATTATTAATCTTAAATGATTCCGACTGCTACATGGATATTTCAAGATCAAATATTTTCAAAGAGCCTTGTGCAGCATTCTATATTCACACACATTACCCCAAAATTTTGTTAAATACTTCATTTAATCAAACAAATTCACATAAATATTGACGAATATGAACAAAGAGAAGCCAAGAACACAAAGAGGTCGCTAACATTACAGCAGTACTGTTTGCAAAAAAACAAACAAAAAAACAACAACAAGACACTCACACACAACTTTTACAATCACACATGACAATACAATACGAATTGTGATGTTAAAAATGAAACCGTGGATCAGAACAACACAAACAAAACATAGAAAGATAAAAACACAACGATTTTCATACTACTACAACTAAGTCTCAAGCTAATTTTTTCGGTCTGGTTTCAGAGACGGCCTACTACGGCGGAAAACTTGTAATTTATACAGTACGTGTCTTCAAGTAATGAGTGTTAAACCTGTGGAACAGTAACAAACAATATGCAACATAAACTAGAATCCAAAACTCTAATGTAACTGTGAGCTTGTTTCGCATTCTGTAGATTATCTCAGTAATGAAATCTCAGTTTGTCTTGCATTTTCAGGCTAACAGCTGAAATGCGGACTTATGCTAAACCTATTTTCCAGTCCTCTAGGTTTGGTGAAATATATGTTATAAATTCAACAACAGGTATGACAACTTTGTAAACACTTAACAACTAATATTTAAGCTAAATACATGTTTAGATATTTAGAAGGGAAAAAAGATATACTGCAATATTTCAAGAGACTGTGCTGTTGAATACAGTAACTTCATGCTGCATTGTTTTAAATAAAAGCGGTTCAATTCTGAAGACAATCATGACAACACACAGCTGCTGTTTCCCCAGGATCAAACCTTTTGGTCAGATGAAACTTAAAACATGTGTCTGTGTGCTGGTGCAGACCATCTAAAACGTCAAAAAACATGCACCTTTCAATGAATTAACTACATGACATCTGTGATTTATTTATTAAAGTCATGTTTAGAGACGTGTGCAAAGAAAATAGTGTTTCCACACCATCTTCAACTTGTAATGTGCAACTTTGTTTCTAAATGAAATAGATATACATGTAACAGAGAAACAGTAAGATCGAGGGGGTTGTGTTCCTCGTGCCTCTTTGTAGACAGACCCGAAAAAAGCTCTACAGTACGTCACAATCTCAGTTAAAACAATCTCTTGTAGAAGGACTATCCTTTTATTATCTTATAATGTTTTCCTGCAAAAACTCGTGACATGTTTGACCAGTTTCTGAGAATAGTCTTCATCTAAAAACAATGAAAAGTATAGAGTGGTATCATCTAGTGGGGCAGTCCATCAAAAGCAACATTAAAACTTTAACAATATATTTAGAAGAGAGGATTTCAGTATTAGGTTTTTGTTATGCCGATACATGTTTCTGTTGTGCAAACATATTTCCTGTATAAAACGACTATGTCTATAACCTTTTCAATGGGAATGTAGTATAATGCTATGTTTCTTAATTGTGTTCACATTACCTACGCTTTAATCTCAAGCGGTAATGTTGAAAGAAATGAGTACGACGAATAAAATGTGCACATCGTCATCGGCTATCTGAACAAGAGTTCTAGATGTAGTGGCGTAAGAAAAAAGTAATTTAAAACAACATTTACAAAAAATACCCAGATGCTCATGAGTGGGTTTTCTGTATTCATATGATACTTTTCTTAGTGACTTGGAGTCTTGAGTTACATAGGGAGCACAAAACAATAAATAAATAAATAAAAAATCCTTGATATTTTGTGTCTGTAGCCTTTTCAAGACTGTGTACAACCTCAAACTTTACTGAATATGTAGCTTTGACCACAATGGTAGATATGTTTCAGTTGTAAGTGTAAAACAGAACGCCTTAATTTTCGTGTCTAAACTTAATGGGGGTCTCACATCAAATAGATAGATAATTGACCTAAAAAAAGTGACATGCGGCCAAGTATGGTGATCCATACTCGGAATTCGCGCTCTGCATTTAACCCCTCCAAAGTGCCCACACACAGCAGTGAACACACACACACACACACCGTGAACATTACCTTTGGATTATGAGGCCGACTCTCTAACCCTTAGGTCACGACTTCCCCAAAACATTACTTCCCATACCGGAGTTCGAACCCGGGCCACCTGGGTGAAAACCAGGAATCCTAACCGCTAGACCATATGGGACCATATGATCCGAACCGCTAAACCATACCGACTTAGTCAAACACTCTCAAGAAATTTTTCTTAATTTTAATTTATTTCTATAAACACTGAATGCTGATGGCTCTCAGAGAGAAGGCCTCACCTACAGTACAGTCATAGTAATGACATATACAGTCCGACAACCAAAATGTGAGCCGTGTCATCCATAATCCTGATCGTCTGATTTAGTAAAATGTCAGCCACAATAGATCAAGAGGAGGATTTCTGTATTCTGTATACATTATAGCGCTTTTTCTTAATGATGTAAACACTTTTGCATTTCGTAATTCAATGATTTTAGTCAATTCGCTTTGAGCAAAGATAATTCCTATGTAAAGATTATGTTTTAATTCTTTCTATAACCTTTAACAAAAGGCGTGGAACCTCAAGTTATCAAAATAATGTTTATACGTTTACATCTAACAAATATGACAGAAGTGGAAAAACAAAGAGTGTTTACCACATGCACCCATTGTACATGCTTACGTACACCAGAGATGTCGCTTAATTTGAGTCACAGAAGCTGGCGATAGTGACTGATAACATTCTTTAATGTCGTTGTGTTGAAAAAGATTCTGTGACAAGCGCCTCGAGGTAAGTAATTAAGAATTGGCGTTTTGTCAAAAAATAATAAAAAAGTTCAGACAAATGTTCAAATGATTTTCTTAAATGATTAAGTATGTACTCGTCATGCACGCTTTCCCATGCAAGGATTAGCTAACTGTGTGGTGGAAGTTCTTAAAACAAATAGCAGACATAGAAACGAAATGTGAAATGTGTCGTCTGCTATCTGAGCAAGATGACTAAAACCAGTGGAGTAATAAAAATATCATTTACAAATCCGCGTTTAATAAACTTTCACAATTGTTTAGGAAACAGATTTCCTGAATTCTATCTGCATTATAAACATTTTCTTGTCTTGCTATACTCTCTTTTCTTAGTGATTTTGTCTCTTGAATGATTATGGATGAAATGTATCAATACTCTTTACAAGAGCGTGGAAATTTAACATGCTCAAACTTAAATGAATGTGCAGCTTTCAGTGCAATAGTTTAATTTAGTTTCAGTTGTAATAGTTTTAAGGGTAAAACAGCAAGACTTAATTTTCGTGTTGATGTTCATGTGTTCGCACATCGTGGACAGACACAATGTTGCACTAAAATAAATATCTCAAAGACAAAAGGCTGTTACTTAATTTCTTGATTTTCATTTATTCCTATTATGATGACATCTCACAAAGAGTTGTCTTCACCTAAAAACATACACAGTCCAACAAACAATTGTGAACGGTCATCTGAAATCTTGATAATATGACTAAAACTAACGGTGTAAGAAAAAATGTCATTTACAAAAGATTGTTATTCTTAGATGCGACACATCCCTAACAAAATCTGTTGGCATTCAAAAATAATCATAAATGTTGTAGCACAACTATTTACGCACATAGTATGAGAACTGTACATTGTAAAACCTGCCATAGAAAATTCATTACCAGTTTATTAGGGTCAAAAAGAAATGACGATAATAGTTGAAACATCCTTGTACAACTCTTTCATGTTGATAACACAGATGCTGATGCTTTAATCTTTTAGTAAACCATTTCAAATGACATGCTACCTACAAAAGAGTCAAATAGTCAAAATGTACAAGTTTTGTGTTCTAGGTGAGAAATTTACGCCGATAAAGGTTTCATGAACATTAGAAAACAACATGTATTCCCTCTGGCTGTTAAACACCGCGGGTCTGTCAAATGAGAAAAGTTCAGTCATACATTTGAAAAACTTTTCTGAAGTAAAAAATGATGTGTTTGTCACAAACACATCCAAAGAATTATCTACTCATGTGAGAAAAGCACTTGGGTGCATTATCATCAGGCTATTTTAAAGAAATTAAAGAATAAAACTAAAGTTTAATTTAAAGACAATAGACATCATTACTTGCTTTAGTGACGCACACAATGGGCCTCATTTACGAAACGAACGTACGACCGAAATTTGGGCGTACGGTTGTTTCTACGCAAAACTTGGAATTTATCAATATGGACGTGAGCGGTGGCTACGATCAAATCTCACGTCAGGTCTGAGCTCGTGTACGCAAGTTTTTTGCTTGCGTGCAGCATAGAGAATTTCTGAGAATTGTATAATGACAACATTTTGTTCATTTAGATTATTTTCCTAAACCGACAAACAAAGCTTTTTTTTCAGGGCTTTAGCTTTATGCGCAAATAGCAGCATAAACAACAGATCGTGAGGAATCACACATCGTCGTATCACACACCTGCAGCGCTTCTGTGAATGGAGAAAAACAGAAATTATAAAATGAATAAAATAAATAGGGCTACACAAAATATATTTCTCTTAATTAACAGATTAACAAAAAAAAAAAACAGTGCGACAAGTATAGGCCACTTTCGTTTTTGTGACACTCTTAATGCATTTTATTTGTTTTCTATAACTTTATTTTTTAAGATTTAACTGCTCGGTGATCACGCAAGTGCCTCACATGCACACACACAACATTTCAGCATTACTAACTTGACATTTCAGCCATTAATCAAACTAAAATGCAGTCAACCAAACATAAATGTTACACTGCACAATTCACAAGGTCCACTGTAAAATCAGCGTGCAGACCCGAAACAAACATTTATTGCGCATGTGAAGGGTGATATTTTACATGGATATTGGAACTCAAGTGAAGTAGGCTACAAAGCCCTGTTTAGCCTACATCATAGACAATAGATTAGCAACCAAATGTTACATGACAAAAATGGAAACATTTGGATGTCGAATGAGAGAGGCTTGTGAGCCCAATGCCGTTTAGTTTCGCTTTAATAAATTCATTTTAGCTTGACGTTGTATTCTGTTTATAATGAATGCCACTATAGACTAATTTGTGTTTTACTTCATAGTTTAATATAAAATTTTATAGCTACTAATTTTTTCATTCTTGTTTTGTAATACCGTTAAATTTAAAGGGTTTGTTGTGGATTAAGGAGAACTAAATAATCTATATAGTGTTTATAATATTTATACATTTTTCGTTATATTTACTGGTATTTAATATACATATAAATTAATGCCATTGTTTGGAATTATAAGGTTTACGGGTGTTTTTGGAGTAAGATCAATTTCTCTTTCATGAGATCTTCCTCTTTTTGGCCGGGTTATGTTTCTCCGTGTCGTAAACTTTAGGGGCGAGGCTTCTAAACCGGGTGTTTTTTAGGGGCGTGATATTCAAATGACAATTGTTTTCAGCCGCCACATTTATCAACGTACGATCTTTCGTAGGATAGGATTGCATACGAATGTTTCATAAATCACACGTGAGCTCTGTCGTAAATTGATTTGTGCGCTCGGATCTGCGCTCGTTTCTACGTTAGATTGATAAATGAGGCCCAATGTGTTTAAAACTTTTTAAACATGTTTAAAACTGTAGGTGTAATTATTTTACTGAGAAGTTTTAAGTGAAAATGTATATTTGTTCTTTTACAGTACAGATATACTAACTACAGGCTAGATTAAAATGAAAACATTTCTTAACAACAAAAAGTAAAAACAACATATACGATTTTGCACATATTTAAAATTTAGCATAATCAGATTTGTGTGTGTGTGTGTGTGTGTGGCTCAGGGACAAAGATGGCAATATAAAAATCCTTGTCCTTGTGGGGCCATTTTTTGTTTTTTGCCCCCCATGAGGAAAAAAAAGCTTATAAATCATACAGATTTAGGTTTTTGTAAATCTTAAAATGCACAAAGTTTTCTGTAAGGGGTAAGTTTAGGTGTAAGGTTGGTGTAGGTTGACGGATAATACAGTTTGTACAGTATAGAAACCATTACGTGTGTGTGTGTGTAACAACAATAACAGCAAGTCTTATCGAAAACAAACATTATGTGATGAAGTAATCCGTATGAAACCAACACGATGTTCAGTCTTTCCAGTCTAACTCATTATTTCTAATGCGATCCCGCCCCTCGCGGCTCGCGCATTTCATATGTAAATAACCACGTGAGCCGCGTGCTCAAGGAGACGCCCAACAACAAACAAAGCCTGAGGAGAGCATACTGTTCGTTTCTGGAAGAAGAGGAGCTGATAAAGGCTGGATGTCCCTCAAAATAAGAGCAAGAGTTCATCCAGAAGAGAAGATCGATCTGATGAGTAAGTAATGTTTCTTTTTGCATTAGATAACGTGTTATTGTGACATAAACATGTTTATTTGGGTTTTTCCCAAACGACAAAATGATGAATGCTACCATCTAAGAATGTTTAGACCATGTTTATAATTAATACTCTGTTCAAAGATAGATTTAATAGCGTGCTAAACAATAATAATTAGTTTCTCAGATATAAAATATCCTTTTTTATAGTACAAAGTACATCCTTTTGTAGTAGAAATTGATGGGCAATTCATTGTATTTCAATTTCTTACCTGCGATGATGTTTTCATGCTCTATATAAAACAATAAAAGTAATATGAGTGTACACTGTAACATGATGAATGCTACGAGTCTAAGTATGTTTAGAACATGTTTATTATAAATAGCCTACTGTTCAAAAATAGATTTTAATAACGTGCTAAACAATAATAATTAGTTTCTCAGATATAAAATGTCTTTTTTTGTTTATGATAGTACAAAGCATGCGTGAGTCTATAAAACCTATATATACATATATATAAAAAGATGCTCCTGATATTAACATGCTCACAAATGTTTTTATTTTATTGAATCAGATACCTGCACCACAGATGATGAACTTTCTTCAAACTGTTTTCCTCTGAGAGTGCTGTACCAACATCAGATGTCCAACTACACTGATATTATATGGTAAAACAAGATCATTGACTACTGATTATGTTTTTTTCTTCTTGAATCCATGGAAATAAGCAGAAACACTTAAATAACACGCAAATATCAGGTACTTGTTGAACAGAATCTGTTGCAGGAATGACTCAAAGTCTGTTCACATCTCTGTGGTTAGATCAGTGTGCACAATAGTGTGTCATTGACCTTCATTATGTATGTTTTGATTATACTGTGTTGTAAATAAAATACAAATAATAAAAAAATTACATTTTTTCAATCTCCTCACATTCTCTCTTACCTGCCTCAAAGTCACAGTCACACTGATGGGCCATTAGCAGCCTTATGTCCTTTATGTATGGCCCTTTGTGTCTCAGGTGAGAATCACTTAATATTCAAGGCCATTGTCACTCCCTCGCATATAGGCTTTCAATCACAAAACATGTCTTAAAAAATTTAAATCAATATATTGTTTTCTGTGAATGAGTAAAGCAGAATGATTTTCACATAATTGTGAAGTAAATATTCTGTCCGACAAGACTGATTACTCTAAAGTCTTATTCAGGACTATTTAGTGTGGGTTTTATGGCCTTATTTCAGCTACATTTTTTTTCCCAAAACTTACTAACCACGCATAATATTTTTTTTCTAAAAAAATGCAAACATGTACATCCATCTTGGTCACATAATATTGTAGCACAGTTTGTGCTGAATACAAAAACAATACATGTTGGTCAATAGTATGTTATAAGTAGCTGAAATAAGCACAAATATCAGGGCATGTCAAAACATCTCAAGGGCCCCAAAATCACCTCAGACCCCAGAGGGTTAAAAGGAAACTTGTATAATCTAATTTTTAAAAGTGAAAAAGTCTGGTTATATAACAAGTCAGCAGGGTTAAACTTGACAAAAAAACAAAGAGTAAATAAAAGAAGCAATTGTGAATAACTAAATAAAACAAAACAAACAACATTTTCCTGTGGTTTAGATGCGACTGTTTAGGAATAAACTTGTGTAGGCTAACCTAATTTTAAAGTGAAAAGGTTTAGGGCGAATGCTGTACGGTTTCATTAATTAAGAACTGCTAAAGATTTATTAAAAAACGTTCGTTCTAATGTTAAAAACATTACTTTAATTATTTTAAATCTTTGGTTCGGTCTCTCCACCCCGTGTTAGGGGTGGTCGTAGGCGTGGTTTGGTCCGCGGCTCTCCAGGCCTCATTCGAAGTTTGACAGCGCAGCGTGAGGACGAAGTCTCGGATATCAGTGCTAGACGCTCGGGGCCCTTTCTTTTCGTTTGAACTTTTCTGTCGCAACAAACTTAGCTAACTTAGCTAAATTGTAATGATAGACTACCAAGGAGTTTTTGACTACTGCCGGATACTGCTGTTTTTAACGAACGATGTTCGTTTATTTTTAAATGACGGCTCTTTTTACTTTTAAACTGTATGATCTTACTTAACGGTCTGATATTTTTTATTTCACAACACGGTAAGATAAGACAGCCTTTTCTAATGTTAACGAACGTGTTTGTTAGATGAACAAACACTCTCAACTCTTCATCTTTTTATTTAACTTTGTCAAACTATCTATAATTGTAATGATAGAAAAACTAGCGTATCTAATGCTTTATTTTCTAACTTTGCCTAAAATTGCTTTAATTACATTAACACGTCTTGACTTGTAGGGAAAACAATCATTGCACGTTTTATGCGTATATTTGATGTGAAAACACTTTAATAAAAACTTCCCCTTTAACACGATTTCACCATTTAAAGTTTAAAAGCACATAACAAAGGCCCCACACACAAAAACAGTCATAAATTCCTTAAACACACTGGAGTGGTTAAACAGATCGCCATTTAGACTTTGGGGGTGTACAACAGGTGTCCAAACAGGTGTCCAGTTATGGCGGGAGGGAGGGAGGGATTGGGGGCTTGGTGGGTGGTATTTTTATGAGGGGCAATAAATCAAATTTTTTGAGACATAGTACCCTACGGTCTCTCTTCTGTATTAATTACCATTAAAAAGCATAACAGCAAACTAAAAAAAACACACTAAAAAAACAAGAATGCAGCAAATATAGATAGTATTATTTGTCCAAAATACAGTGTACAACTGTGTAACAAATCAGGCTTAAGCTTTTTTTTAATCTACACTTAGCATTAGGCCAAATATACAATATGTTAAAGAGCATTTCATAATAAACAATTATAAATGGGAAAATTATTTTTAAATGGCAAGGTAAAGACAATTAAAACTTTGAAACTAGTCATATTAAAATTAGTGAACTGAGCTGATAATGACATCCCTGTTTAGATGAATTAAAGGGATACTCCACCCCAAAATGAAAATTTTGACATTAATCACTTACTGTCATCAGTAACGCATGGATACGTATTGTATGTTTATTTACTCTGATTTGAACGGAAACAGTGTATCCATGCGTTACTGATGAGAGAATAGCGTACGCACTTTGCGTCCATCGGATGCTTTCCAAAATGGCTCTACACAGACACAGAGAGGAGATGAATTGTTGAATAAATGTCGTTATTTTTATTTTCTTTGCGTACAAGAAGTATTCTCGTCGCTTCAGAAAATTCAGATTGAACCACTGATGGCAGATGGACTATTCTGACGATGTTTTTCATACTTTTCTGTGCCTTGACAGTGTAATTTACTATGCAGTCAATGGGACAGTCACAAGCCTCCCGGTTTTCATCCAAAATATCTTAAATTGTGTTCTGAAGACAAACGAAGCTTCTACGGGTTTGGAACGACATGGGGGTAAGTGATTAATGACAAAATTTTCATTTTGGGGCGGAGTATCCCTTTAAACTCACTCCAAAATTGATGGACTTTACACATTTATTGAACCAAACTGAATCAACAATGAACTGATTTCAACTGAAAATTACTACTGTTTACTATTGTCTTTTTAGAGCAGATTTTTTAGAAAAACTTGAATTCTGTTTGCATCACAAAATCATTATTTTCTTGTTTATCACTGTAAAGCTGATGTGAAACAATCTGTATTGTATAAGTGATATATAAATACAGGTGACTTGACTAGTCAACTTTTTCTGTTCATAATGAGAGAGCATTTTGATTATGAATGTTGTTTGTTTGTTTTAGAAGATACTTATTTTAAGCTAAATATAAATACGGCACAGTCTTCAAGAGATAAGCTCTGAACCCCTTACAGTATCTTTTATCAGTGAATGCAGTGTAAAAATGTAAAAAATAAGAATAAAATCTGATCATACCTTTTAATATCCAACTGGGCTGAATTGATGAATTAAATATTTACTTTTTATTATTATTTTTTAATTCTTTAGTCTTTTTTTTTTACAAAGTACCACTGCTGCCCAGATGGAAATATGAATGGCGATTCCAAAAAAAAGTATTGTCTGGACCTCCGCTGGGAAGGGAGCATAGAGACCGGACCTCTTGGAATTTAAAGGGGTCATATGATGCGATTTCTTGTTTTCCTTTTCTGGTAACACTTTAGAATAGGGAACACTTATTCACTATTGACTATGACTTTTCCTCAATAAATTCCTAATTTGCTGTTTATTAATAGTTAGTAAGTTAGCTGTTAGGTTTAGGTATTGGGTAGGATTAGGGATGTAGAATAAGGCATTAATATGTGCTTAATTACTACTAATAAATGGCTAATATTCTAGTAATAAGCATGCTAATAAGCAACTAATTAAGAGAACCTAAAATAAAGTGTTACCCCTTTTCTTTAGTGTGTTATGTAGCTGTTTGTGCATGTATAAGATCTGCAGAGTTACAAAGCTCAAAGTCTCCCAGAAAAGGATTTATTCTATCTAAAAGAGAAGGCTGATCCAGACCGGGCTAAAAAAGCTAATTCAAACGCCCCCACATGTCTACATCACGATGTGGAAATTTTTGTGTAATGCCGCCCAAATGTTCACGCGAGGAAAGAAGGCGTGGTTTCAGTAACCGCAGTAGTGTTGATGCAGCCATGTCAGGGAGACGCTGTGTGTTTCTATGCGAAAGCAAAAGCACTTTATTTGGTCTTCCGAATATAGATGCAATTAGAAATCATTGGTTAAGATTTGTTTACAACAGAACAGCAAACCCAAATGTTCGAATTTGTGCAACGCATTTTATGGACGACCATTTTGTGAACCTAGGAGAGTACAAGGCTGGCTGTGCAAAAGTGCCAAAAAAAATAAATAAAAAAAAATAAAATAAAAGGGTCAATTCCGACTTTGCTCTGAAAATCTGGTGCTTCTGAATCAGCGACTGCAAGTATGTTTTGTTATTAGTTGAAGTATTTGCTATTGACTGTTCAAATGCGGAGTTTTGCACAGTGTAGAGTAACGCATTTTGTGTGTGTGTGTGTGAGAGAGAGAGAGAGGGTCACATCACAGTGGAGTCAGCTGTCTTAACCGCGGCTTGTGTGCAAATACATACGAGCTTCATCACTGTGTCTGTCATGCGACTCTGTTCCCCTCTCGGGCTTTAGGGCTGCAACGATTAGTCGACATTATCGACAACGTCGACAATAAAAAATTGTCGGCAAATATTTTTGTTGTCGAGTAGTCGTTTGATCTCATATGACCTAATGTAAGAGCCTGCAATACAGCGGTTTGACCAGTGTGGCGCTGTAGCGCAAGACTCTAGTTCAGCCCTCCTGGATGCAGATCAAGAGAAGAACACACACACAGCAATTCAGAGCAAATGCATCCAAACTTGAGCGGCGTTTGGATGAATATGTAAATATATATTGCGCGCTTTCCTCTCAGTAACGAAATAAACAACAAAAACTGACAGCAGTGTGAAAGCAACAGTTAAAAATGCATCTGATTACAACGATGTGGATGTTTGCATGAGCTCTGCAGTTCAGTAACGTAACATTACTCCAGTAGAGTTCGCATATTAGTTATTATATAGTACATTATGTTTATTTATATAGTACGTTATGCAATAGATAGCCTTAATTGAAGCAGCTTTACGGTATTAAACATGAAAAACATTAAAGTCAGTGTCGCTTTCAGTTAGAATTACAACTTGATTTTCTGTTATAAAGCAGCTCTCCAGTGTGAGCTAGCTAATGATAAAATATTTTTATTAGTGGGAAAAAATAATAATTTCATTAAAGTGACAGTTTGGTTTGCAGAGATCAAAGCTTGATCTAGCTCAGGGCTGTTTTGATTATCATAACCCTATAAGGTATTTTAAGACATTATGTTGTGAATAAAATAGTTTATCCAAAGCATCTTATCACTTACCTTTATTTTGTTTCTTATCTATATGACTTACAAAAGGAGATGTTAGGCAGAATGTGCAAAATGTTTCATTCAGTTACTTTTTCATGTAGCTAATTAAATGGTGAGAGAGTGTCTCTGTCTGTCATCTCATTTTGTGTGCCATCTATTTTTATAATGAATTGGTAACATTACAATAAGGTATCATTTGTTAACATTAGTTAATGTATTAATTAACATGAATGAACAATACATTTATTACATTTAAGTATTAATCTTTGTTAATGTCGGTTAATAAAAATACAGTTGTTCATGTTAGTTCACAATGCATTTATCAATGTAAAAAAAAACAACTTGTGATTTTAATAATGCATTAGTAAATGCTGAAATTAACATTAAGATTAACAAATGCTATAGAAGTATTGTTCATTATTAATTCATGTTAGGCAAGGCAAGTTTATTTATATAGCACATTTCATACACAAAAAAATTTCAAAAACACAAAAGTGCTTTACATAAAAGGAAGTGAAATAGACATTAAAAATAATAATCACAACAATAAAAACAAGGAAATTATATAAAAATTTATTTAAAATGAATTTAAAACCGTTACGATTAGAAAATGATTATACATAAAATACAGTGCAGTCATGTTAACTAATGTTAACTAATGAACCTTAATGTAAAGTGTTACCAATTAATTGTGTAATAATTGTAATTACATAATATGCTTTTCTAAAGCTGAAGTGACCTTTATTTATGTTAGAATATGTATAACTTAATATTCTAACTAATTGCAAAAACTGAATAATCAATCAAAGTCTACTGATTAACCAGTGAAATAATCGACGATTAGTCGATTAATCGTTCTAATAATCGTTAGATTAATCGATTATCAAAATAATCGTTTGTTGCAGCCCTATCGGGCTTGAACTGATGGTAAAACTAAGGACATTATTAACTGTCTTTATATTTACTTTGAAAGCTGAAGCTTGCGATCATGGTAAGGGGCGTTACATTTCTGACGCGTTTGTGGTGTTCGGCCAATCACAATGCTCTGGGTCAGTTGGCCAATCAGAGCAGACTGTGCTTGTAGGAAGGAGGGGCTTTGTAGAAAACGACCATGGGAGGCATTAATATAAAAGTATCTCCATGCAGAACATACAGACTTGTTCATTATTCAAGTCTGGATTTCACCTTATGCTTTTGTTGAGTTCAATTTCATTTTTGTCTATTGTCACACAACTTACCTCAGTATCTCTAAATGACACTTTATATTCTTCAGTCCAGTGCAGAGCAGCTTCACTCCTGAATCCATCAGATTATTATTGCTCATGTTCAGCTCTTTCAGATTGGTCTCTGATCCAAGAACTGTAGCCAGAGCTGAACAGCTTTTGTCTGTTAAGCCACAGTCATTTAGCCTACAAGAGAAATAAGATTACAGAATAATTAGATTGAATACATTTGCTAAATGCAAATATTACATATATTTTTTGCTTTAATGACAATGAGTTTTACATTTAAAAGTGCTAGCTCCATATGAGCGCTATTTAGTCAATTCTGATAAAATCATTGTCATTTCGTTCAAGTGCTCAACATTGGCAATAATGCTCAATGGTCTAAAAACACAATGTAAATGTAAACCTTTGATGCTCTTTAAAGAGTGCTCACACAAAATATGCATGTGAGCATTTGAAAGCAGTCACCTATTACAGGGCTCTACGCTTACCTTTCTTAATAGGAGCACTTGTGCTCCTAATTTAAAAAATTTAGGAGTACATTCAAAAATTCAGGAGAACCTTCTGATCAATAACAAAAATTAGCCTTCCCATTACAAGGTAATATTTGACTCCTTAAAGTGATTTACTGAGGCATTTTTTCTAACTTTATTAAAAGTATATAAATTTATGTAAAATTCAAAAATGTATATTTACAAGCTTTTCCAAAATTTCTAATTAAAACAATAGGCATACAATGTGGCTGTGCACAAATGCTATTTCTTAAAAAAAAATAAAAGGGTCAATTCCGACTTTGCTATGACACTGTGGTGCTTCTGAATCAGCGACTGCAAGTATTTGCTATTGACTGTTCAAATGCGGAGTTTTGCGCAGTGTAGAGTAACGCGTTTTGTGTGGGTGTGTGTGTGTGTGTGTGTGTGTGAGAGAGAGAGAGAGAGAGAGAGAGAGGGTCACATCACAGTGGAGTCAGCTGTCTTAACCGTGGCTTGTGTGCAAATACATATGAGCTTCATCACTGTGTCTGTCATGCGACTCTGTTCCCCTCTCGGGCTTGAACTGATGGTAAAACTAAGGACATTATTAACTGTCTTTATATTTACTTTGAAAGCTGAAGCTTGCGATTATGGTAAGGGACGTTACATTTCTGACGCGTGCTTGTGGTGTTCGGCCAATCACAGTGCTCTGGGTCAGTTGGCCAATCAGAGCAGACTGTGCTTGTAGGAAGGAGGGGCTTTGTAGAAAACGACCATGGGAGGCATTAATATAAAAGTATCTCCATGCAGAACATACAGACTTGTTCATTATCCAAGTCTGGATTTCACCTTATGTTTTTGTTGAGTTCAATTTCATTTTTGTCTATTGTCACAAAACTTACCTCAGTATCTCTAAATGACACTTTATATTCTTCAGTCCAGTGCAGAGCAGCTTCACTCCTGAATCCCGCAGATTATTATTGCTCATGTTCAGCTCTTTCAGATTCGTATCTGATTCTAGAACTGTAGCCAGGGCTGAACAGCTTTTGTCTGTCAAGCCACAGTCATTTAGCCTACAAGAGAAATAAGATTACAGAATAATTAGATTAAATACATTTGCTAAATGCAAATATTAAATCTATTTTTAGCCTTTAGCTAAAATATGGCTACCTATAGCTTTAATGACAATGAGTTATACATTTGAAAGTGCTAGCTCCATATGAGCACTACTTCAATTCGTCAATTCTGATAAAATTATTGTCATTTCGTTCAAGTGCTCAACATTGGCAATAATGCTCAATGCTCTAAAAGCACACTGTAAATGGAAAACTTTGATGCTCTATACAGAGTGCTCACACAGAATATGCATGTGAGCATTTGAAAGCAGTCACCTATTACAGGGCTCTACGCTTACTTTTCTTTAAAAAAATGTAGGAGTACATTAAAAAATTCAGGAGAACCTTCTGATCAATAACACAAATTAGCCTTCCCATTATAAGGTAATATCTGACTGAGGCATTTTTTCTAACTTTATGAAAAGTATATAATTTTATGTAAAATTCAAAAATGTATATTTACAAGCTTTTCCAAAATTTCTAATTAAAACAATAGGCATACAATAAGAACAAGTAGAATAAAAAGAATACGTTACCAATCAAAAGAAATCAATAATAACAAAATTTATTTCCACAACAAAGGTAGTACAGAAGAACACAAAAGTGGCATGTAGGTATATTTACAGACATTTAAAGAGGCTCAGGGGTGGCATGGATGTTTTAAATTCAAATCAATGTCGTGAGATTAATGTTTAAATATAACATTTTGAATATAGAAAAATAGTTTGATTAAAATGATTTAAATAACTGAAATGTGGCGGCAAGTTGCTGATTTTATCACTGAATCATTCATTTGATTGATTCGTTTGAACGGCTGATGCATTCAGGAACGAATCAAGTGACTTCATGAATGGGTGATTGAATCATTGACTCACTAGATTTGTTTATAAATGCATGTTCATTCATTAATGAAATACCGCTTTCTTTGCTTGGCAGCGGCTCAGATTTGACTTTGTTTAAAACTATTTACGTTGACTAGTGTTAATTTTGTCAGCTATTTTAAATTTTAGTCTTAGTACCGTGTTAAAATGTCCTTGTTAGTTTTCATCATATTTAGTCAACCTTATCCTATTTAGTTTTAGTCAAGTTTTAGTCGACTAAGGCCGGTTTCACAGACAGGGCTTAGACTAAGCCAGGATTAGGCCATTGTTCAATTAGGACATTTAAGTAATTTTTATAAACGTGCCTTAGAAAAAACATTACTGGTGTGCATCTAAAGACAAAACAAAGGCACTGACATATTTTAAGATCAGTCAGTGCAAGTTTCTTTCAGTTGAAACAGCTCAGATTTACATTTTAGTCTAGAACTAGGCTTAAGCCTTGTTTGTGAAACTGGGGGTAAAAGTCTCAACATTTTAGTCTAGTTTTAGTCCAAGAAAACTTGACATTTTAGCAATAAGATTATTATTAATTAACTGTACAGCAGTATTAATTTTGGCAGCCATTTTTCATTTAGTCTTACTCAAATGTACATTTTAGTTATCGTATTTAGACAACCTTGTCCTATTTTTGTTTAGTCAAGTTTAAGTCAATGAAATGTATGAGCATTTTAGTCAGGTTTTAGTCAATGAAATCTTAGTCACATTTTTATCATTCTGTATAATGTTAAACTGATAAAAATTAATTTTGCTCAAAATTAAAATCGTAATGATTGTTGTCATTTGAGAAACTTACTTTTGCATTTCAGGTATTGCACTTTCTCCAGTAAGCACAAATCAATAGAATGTGACATATACATGGTGTATTTTACCTCATCTAGTGTAGTACTGATTTATTATAGGCTTTTTATTATATAAATTAATATCAAAGACTTATGCAATCTCTCTGTCTACATTATGAAAACTGGTAAAACAAACGAAAAAATATTATTACTGTGAAATTCCTAGTAATTCCACTAATTCCAAATTGCAATATTTCTCTACTAAAACAACAGCGGTTAAGTAAGTGCATTTATCTAGCAACCACAATCGCAAATACAGATGAGATCTCATGACAGAATCTCTGGCTGAGTGACACTTTCATTTAGATCACTAAACTCCAGATCGTTTGTCGGTGTTTTCAGATCATCGTTGGCGGCTCTTCCACAATGAGGAGCGAGCATGTGCGCATGGTTGCCATATTGCTTAAAATAAGCAAAACACAGAGCAGAAAGTGTATTCATGTAACAGCAAAGCTCTGATTCGAGGATTTGAACTCTTGATATCTGGCAACCGCACACAAGGAAAAAGCTTGCGTAGTAGAGGCGTGGAGAGCGGTTGCAATAACATTTTGTCTCCTTTTTTTTACGAAAATACATTTTAGCCTCGTCTTATTTCGTCAATGAAATTGCATGTTGATTTAGTCTTAAAAGTTATCGTTTATTGACCTTATTATCATTTCATCTTTGTCTCGTCTTAGTCATGGGAAAAAAGCTCGTCAATGAACATTTTTAATCATAGTCTTCGTTAACGAAATTAACATTCACATTGATGAAATTGTTAAAGTCAGACAATGCATGTCCCTTAATATTAACTTGTTTATTGAACTGTTGTATTAATTCAATTTCACATTTGCAAACTCCCTTAATTATCTTTAAAAGCTGTTCATCGCGATCTCACAAAGTTCAATTATAATCAACAAATCTCTTTTTTACATCGTGTCTGCACTTTGTTTATTATAATGAGAGGGTTCGTGAGCCTCTGAACAAAACTCCGGTGTTTTGAGCAGTGAGTGGATTTTGATTAACATTGTGTTCAAGGAATCCACAGATATGTCTGCGATACATTACTCAACACAGGAAAAACATGTTGTAGGTAGGAACCATTGAAGCTCCCCTGAGCACAAACATGAATATACTCATCGGGTCACTCACACTGGCTGTTTTTTAATAGTGGCACGCAATAGTTGGTCGCACTGTAGAGCCCTGTATTAGTAGGTACTGCACTGACCTGGTACTTGGTACTGCTGCTACTGCAGAAAGGCTGACTTTATACCAAAGGACTGGTACTTTTGACAACAGTCAAAACTAAATAAAACCTGCTGTTGTGAATGCTTTAGGTTGTCATGCGGACTTCTAGCTTATACTGCATTAAAATAATTGGTTAGCAAGTTACTGAAATAATATTAGGTTAGGTAGCTGATTACCAGTTGATATTCACTCCGAACATTTGAACAGTTAATAATATTAGCTAACTGTGGCAAGGGCCAACACAAGGGGACAATGTAACGTTTTGTTTAGTTTGACTTACAGAGCTCTTTTGGAGGTTTTGATGACTGCTGATAGTCTAACGAGAGACTCGTCTGATTTCTTGAATTTCTGAAGCTCAAACTCCTCCAGCTCCTCTTCTGATGTCAACAACACAAAGGTCAAAGCAGACCACTGGGCAGGTGAAAGGTCAGCAGATGAGAGACTTCCTTTGCTGAGGTGGGTCTGAATCTCTTTCACCAGAGTTTGATCGTTCAGTTCATTCAGACAGTAGAACAGGTTGATGGAGCTCTCTGGAGACAGATCAGCTTCTAATTTCTGCTTGATGTACTGAACTATTTCCTTGTTGCTCTGGTCATTGCAGTCTTGCTGTGTCAACAGACCTCTTAAGAGTCGACGATTGGACTGGAGTGACAAACCGAGGAGGAATCGAAGGAAAAGATCCAGGTGTCCATTGTTACTCTCAAGTGCCTTGTCCACTGCAGTCTTGAGCAAATCAATCATGTTTTTTTTGGACTGGAGTGACAAACCGAGGAGGAATCGAAGGAAAAGGTCCAGATATCCACTGCCACTCTCGAATCGAAGGAAAAGGTCCAGATATCCACTGCCACTCTCGAGTGTCTTGTCCACTGCAATCTTGAGCAAATCAATCATTGTTTCACTTTTGTTTTCCTGTTCTGTAGACTCATGATCAAACACACTTTTCTTGTTGATGTCTAGAAACAGATGTGCATAAAGGGCTGCAATAAACTCTTGAATGCTCAAGTGAACAAAGCAATACATGGTACCAACAGTGATCCCCGTTTCCTCCTTAAAGATCTGGGTACACATGCCTGAATACACTGATGCCTTATAGACATCAATACCACAGGCCTCCAGGTCTGTGTCATAGAAGATCACATTGTTTCTTTGCAGCTGTTGAAAGGCCAGTTTCCCCAGTGAAAGGATGGCATCTTTATCCCAGGAAACATCTGGTCTGTATTCTCCATCATACTTTTGTCTGCTCTGCTGGATCTGAAAGCGGAGAAAGTGTGAGTACATTTGTGTCAGAGTCTTGGGAGTGTCTTCAGTGTTTGATTCCTGCAGTGTTTTGGAGACATCATCAACCTGACTGTTTTTCACATCATTATTTCTTTTCTCCTCTAAAATGTTCTGGAGAACAGTGGCTGAAATCCAGCAGAAGACTGGGATGTGGCACATGATAAAGAGACTCTTTGATTGTTTAACATGATCAATGATTTCTCTGGCCAGATCCTCATCTGTGAATCTTTTTCTGAAGTACTCCTCCTTTTGTGCATCACTGAATCCTCGTATCTCTGTCAGCCGGTTGATACAGTCAGGAGGAATCTTACTGGCAGCGGCTGGTCTGGTGGTGATCCAGATGAGAGCAGAAGGAAGCAGATTTCCCTTGATGAGGTTCGTCAGGAGAACATCCAGAGAGGCTGGTGACCATACATCAGACCACGTCTCATTACCAGCAAAGTTTAGAGGAAGACGACATTCATCCAATCCATCAAGAATAAACAAGACTTTGAAATTATTCCTTCTTGTAAGTTTCAGTCCTTTTGTCTCTGAGAAAAAATGAATTATAAGGTCCATCAAACATTGGTTTTCTTTCTCCTTTAAGTTAATTTCTCTGAATGGAAGAGGAAATATGAAGCTGATATCCTGATTTTCTTTTCCTTCGGCCCAATCCAGAACAAACTTTTGCACAGAGACTGATTTTCCGATGCCAGCAACTCCTTTTGTCAGCACAGTTCTGATCTGCTTGTCTTGTTCAGCTGCTTCAAACAAATTTTTGCATTCAACCTCTATTTCTTGTGATTCATGGCGTCTGGAAGCAACTTCAATCTGTCTGACCTCATGTTCAGTGTTGACCTGTTCACTACAACCCTGAGTGATATAGAGATCTGTGTAGATGTTCTTCAGAAGTGTGGAGTCACCTTGCTTTGTGATTCCTTCAAACACACATTGATACTTCTTCTTTAAGCTACATTTCAGCTGATGAATGAAGAACAGCTCATCTAAACACAGAAAAGACAACAATACAGATATTTTTAACCTTAATTTCCTCTTTGATATCTATAAATGACAATCTGACAGACGGTGGGTCTCTTACCTTCTAGAGTATCAGCAGCTTCATCTTGCTTCATCTCTCTCAGGAAGCAGAGCATGAGATCAAGAGCTGCTTCTTTGATACTGCTTCTATTCTCATTAAAGTCCTTCACAAAGTGTTGTGTGTTCTCTTTTTGTAATATTTTCTTAAAATTTTCCAGTTCTTTCTTTAGAAATGTGATTATTTTCCTCTCAAGATCCTACAAGGAAAGCAAGAAAAAGGAGAAACAGAACCACAAAATGTAAGCAAATCTTACATCCATATATGGTCAAAACCATTTATTCAATCACATTTAGAAAACTAAAATCCAGTTAAAAGACAAACAAAAGTTTTGATTAGCTGTGATTTTAAGAAAAGAAAATACAAATTATTTTTTAGATTCCCTATTGTGATCTTAAAAGGAAGATTCATTGGTCAAGAGAAATTAGAAAATATATTTCTATTATATTTCTATTACATTTACAGTAAGCTTTTTTTCAATAACGTATTTGTTTTCCATTATATGAATGTTAAACATTTATGAAAGTGCTTTTCTTACCTTGAAGATCTGCTCAAGATTGTCTTTGAAACTCTTTTGGTTCTGGATGCCTGAATCTAATGTCTCATATTGAATGCTGTTAGAAATAAAATAAAATACTGCATTTCTAAGCAACAGTATTGGAGAAATCTCTTATAATAATAATAATAAAAATATTTAAAAAAATATTTTTTTTAAAAAGAGAAAAATAAAGCATTAGCTGTTTAAGGTCATCTTAAAGTGTAATTTTTGTTGCATTGTGATACAGACTTAACTTTAAGTAAAACCTAGGTTTCTATTACATTTTCTGTCCTATAAGCAGGGGTGCACATAAGTTTTTCAGCCTGGTTCTCATATGAGTACCTGGAGATTTGGTTTGGTCCTCACACAGGCCATGTCATGTAGCGTGACCCATAAAATATAACTATAAAAAATTAGTTAATAATAGTGATAATAATATTATTGCACTTTATTTTTTTTTTATTTTTTTTTTAAATAATAATAAACAAAATAATCAAGTGTGATAATACTATTTTATTTTAAAATAAAAAAGGGAGTATTACACACAAATACAATTATTTTAGCTGCTGATGGAAGAGCATCAGTGAATGAAATGTCACAGTTTTGCTGTGAAAACGGCAGCCGCTAGCCTAGATTATGCTTTCAGTTTAAATAGAACTCTTATACAGTACAGTTTGTTGATCTAAAATGGTAATTGTGCATTAACAGCTGTCATTCATGTTGGTACGCAGATGCTCTGTCAGAACTTATTTACACAGCACATTTTTAATTTTGGTCGCGCATGCGGACCTGCGGACCACTTATGTGCACCCCTGCCTATAAGCAAATAAAACAGTGGCTAGTGAATAATAGTAAATTCTGTGTTGACAATTCTGTCCAGCATAATATCAGCACACAAAATTAAATGGGTATCACAAAAAATATAATTCAACATCAAATAATTTTATTGACTGAATCGTTTCTGCTGATGCTTAGCATGGTGCTTTTAAGTTTTTTTTAAAAGCATTGCTCTGTGTAAATCCTTTTTATGAGAACTAGTATAGTTTTATATCAAACAAAAAATACAATGTGAATACTTTGGTAAATATTTAACTATATGATAAACATTCACTGATATATTTTCTGAAACAGAAATCCATGAAATACCTTTTGGCAGATGATGGTGTTTTCTCTCTGAAGTTTAGTGGCTCGTCTCTTGACTGGTCACTCTTCACAGACACAGAGCTGGACTCATCTGATCCTGATCTAACACTAATGACACAGAACACATGAGGAGAAAACACTGACTGTGGAATATGCACAATAATAATCCTAAATTTAGCCATTTTTAATATGTATTAATTTATCAGAATCAGAATGAGCTTTATTGCCAGGTATGTTCACACATACGAGGAATTTGTTTTCTTGACAGAAGCTCCACAGTGCAACAGAATGACAGAACAATAAACACAGATAATAAAAAGAAGAATTAAAAAAAATAGAACAAGTAAATAAGGAATAACAGTATACAAATTGACAATTGTATGTACAGGTATATAACAATAGACAGTTGTATGTTCAGGTATATTATGTGCAAATTTAAATGTAGATTAAGTATGTGTGTTAGATAAATAAGTGTATAAGTGTATAAAGTGTCCTCGGCTCAGATGAGAGGAGATTATGGCGACTCCTATGTTCATTACTGCATCCCAAAACACAACACTTGTAAAGCCTCTTTGGTGCTGACAGTGTACATATCTCCAGTAATGACGGACCGCAGCTTCTCTCTCAGGGCTGTGTTTATGCTAATGAGGCAGAGAGCGTCACAAATGGGCAGGACTTGTTCCCTCGGTGACGTGAACAGAGAGAGAATCTGAAACAGCTCATTCTGAGAGACTGTTCATGATTTATTGGTTTTATTAAAAAATGAGTTGGTGGATTTTTAACATTATAAGCTGGTTGTTTTCACACACTGCAGCCACACAACTGTGTTCAAACAGCTTATAAAAGTGATTTAATAGGTAGCATAATAGGTCCCCTTTAAACCAATATCACATTTGCAGACTCCCTTAATAAAAGCTGTCACTCTCCTTATCGTGATCTGTGGGTGCACAGAAAATGAGAGCGCGCGAGTGAGTTATCAAGACACAAAAGCACGTGCAAATGTGATATATTCCCTCTGTACCTGCGGGAATGAGTAGAATTATTATTAATATCCACAATCAAGTTCTGCTCTGTGTTCTCTGCTAATAACCCGACTGTGAATGATGCGAGCGGTCAGTGAGAAGCTGCGGGGATGATTTCTGGTGTGCCGGCAGAACAACAACAGAGCGCTACATGTTTCTTTTCCCCTCTTCTTTTCCAATTGATGGAAATCCGTCGCAGCGACAGAAAACTTTAATCCCAGATAACTTTTAAAATGGTGTGAACACGAAGCAGTTTTTCCGTGAGTGGACCCCAAGCGGAGTGATTACAGAAGAGTGGAGAGAATACACCTTTATTTAAGACCTATTCAAACTAAAATGAAGACATTTAATACACTATTTGATAAATGTAAGCATATTTACGGCCTTAAAATTATGAAAAGTGATTTTAAGACATTAAGGACAGACGGAACCCTGCAATTGATGGAAATCCGTCGTAGCGACGGAAAACTTTAATGCCTGTAATTAATAATAGTGATAATAATATTATTGCACTTTTTGTTTGTTTTTAAAAAAATATATAATAAACTAAATAATCAAGTGTTATAATACAATTTTATTTTAAAATAAAAAGGGAGTATTACATACAAATACAATTATTTTATAGTAAACTTAAAAATAAAATGCTAAAAAAAAAATATTATTATTATATGAATTGTCATCATTTTCAAACGTAAACTCAGAGAGCTTTTATTTTGGCGGGTTGCCGGTAAGTAAGTATATGCGCTTCTGGGTTTAGCTGCTGATGGAAGAGCGTCAGTGAATGAAATGTCACAGTTTTGCTGTGAAAACGGCAGCTGCTAGCCTAGATTATGCTTTCAGTTTAAATAGAAATCTTATACAGTACAGTTTGTTGATCTAAAATGATAATTGTGCATTAACAGCTGTCATCCATGTCGGTACGCAAATGCTCTGTCAGAACTTATTTACACAGCGCATTTTTAATTTTGGTCGTGCATGTGGACCTGCGGACCACTTATGTGCACCCCTGCCTATAAGCAAATAAAACAGTGGCTAGTGAATAATAGTAAATCTTGTGTTGACAATTCTGTCCAGCATAATGTCAGCACACAAAATTAAATGGGTATCACAAAAAATATAATTCACATCAAATAATTTTAGTGACTGAATCGTTTCTGCTGATGCTTAGCATGGTGCTTTTAAGTTTATTTTTTAAAGCATTGCTCTTTGTAAATCCTCTTTGTGACAACAAGTATAGTTTTATGTCAAACAAAAAATACAATGTGAATACTTTGGTAAATATTTAACTATATGATAAACATTCACTGATATATTTTCTGAAACAGAAATCCATGAAATACCTTTTGGCAGATGATGGTGTTTTCTCTCTGAAGTTTAGTGGCTCGTCTCTTGACTGGTCACTCTTCACAGACACAGAGCTGGACTCATCTGATCCTGATCTAACACTAATGACACAGAACACATGAGGGAAAACACTGACTGTGGAATATGCACAATAATTATCCTCAATTTAGCCATTTTTAATATGTATTAATTTATCAGAATCAGAATGAGCTTTATTGCCAGGTATGTTTACACATACGAGGAATTTGTTTTCGTGACAGAAGCTCCACAGTGCAACAGAATGACAGAACAATAAACACAGATAATAAAAAGAAGAATTAAAAAGAGCAAGTAAATAAGGAATAACAATATACAAATAGACAGTTGTATGTACAGGTATATTATGTGCAAATTGAAATGTAGATTAAGTATGTGTTAGATAAATAAGTGTATAAGTGTATAAATAGTGTGTGTTCCACAGTTATTGTCAAGTTCTCTTTTGCTCATTCTGGATCAGTACAGTTCTTGGAGAGTGGGGAGGGTTGTTCTAATGAGGGTTATTCTATAAGGTTTGTTGTACACAGGTAATATCTGAAGCTCCATCAGTGTTTAACATGATTGTGTGAAGCAGACTCAGTGTTACCTGTGTTTCTGTGAGAGACTGATCTCTGTTCCTCGCTTCTCTGACATACTGAAGCTGAACTGATCAGCACTGGCTGTGAAAACAATCAGCTGTTCACCTGCAGATCAACAACATCACACTTATTCAAGAACACTGAGTCATACTAAATCACTTTAGAAAATACACTGAGTTACAGACAAATATTACCATCTAGAATAGAATAGAATAGCTTTTTAATGTCATTGTACAGCTGTACAACTATTTTTTTTGCTCTCACATTGAAAGTATACACATATACATACAAAAATGAACATTTAACAAAATGTAAACAATGACACAAAGTAAACAGTGCAAATGTAAACAGTTACCAAATGTGCAAAATAGGTATAGTGCAAATGTAGCAAATATGTACAGTAGTGAATTAAATATTAATAATACAAGAGAATTAAGGATTAAATATATAAATACGAGAACAGTGCATTGCACAGCGACACCAGTAGCTGTATGAGTAGTAAGTGCCCTAGTAGTAAGAGAGACAGAGAGGAGATGAATTGTTGAATAAAGTCATTATTTTTATTTTCTTTGCGTACAAAAAGTATTCTCGTCACCTCATAAAATTCAGATTGAACCACTGATGGCAGATGGTCTATTCTGACGATGTTTTTCATACTTTTCTGGGCCTTGACAGTGTAATTTACTATGCAGTCAATGGGACAGTCACAAACCTCCCGGTTTTCATCCCAAATATCTTAAATTGTGTTCTGAGGACGAACAAAGCTTTTACGGGTTTGGAACGACATGGGGGTACGTGATTTTGGTGTGGAGTATCCCTTTAAGTAAATTAATAAAATAAATAAATAAATAATAAAAATTCATCCCATCCAGGTAACAGCTGCAGAACTGTCAAAAAAAGACTAATAATAATTAATAATCAAATTTAAAATAAGTTTGTATATACTTGAGCATGTTTTTGAGCATGGGTGTCCCTTATTTTGCAACCCTAAATTTAGGAAGAACAGTTTTTAGATTGGCTTGATTAAAGTCCTCTGCTATTATAAAAATGCCATCAGGGTAACTTAAGCAGTCTGCAGATTGTTGATAGCAGCCAGCAAAACATCCAGCGCTTATTTGAATGCAGGGCTCGCAAAATCGCTAGCCCGACGTCCCGGGGCTACTGTGTTTTCCAGTCGGGCTACCAAAATGTATCACTGCCCTGCCCGACGGGCTACCTCCCCGCGGGTTCTTAAAAACTCCTAAAGTGAGTTGTATCAAACTTAAGGCCATAAAAAGTTTTAAATACGTTAAATGGTATAAGAAATGTAATTATATTTTCAAGAGTTCTACAGTTGGGGACGAAAAGACAAGAGTCACGATACTGGATTCAACTTCAAAAGGCAATGATGTCATTGAATAAATATGAGCTGCACTTTTCAAGTCAAAACGCAGCGCGGATGTTTTATTTGAATGTATCTGAAGGGAACCGACTGTCCTCAGAAACGTGTCGTTGGCAATTTAATTTCCTTTTAGCTATAATTCCTGATTAAGCAGCTTTTATGAGCGCGGAGCTGCTTTGTGTCCAATCGTTACCGGGGAAACCGCAATATTTCAGCGCTCCTAAAGTGCCACCTCATGGCAGAGAATGAATGCCATTTATGGTCAGATCAATGCAAATATCAACTCCGCAAACACAGAGTTCTAAATGAGAAAGAAGTTAATGTGCCTTCTAAACAATTAAGACAGTAATATTTATACGTTTTAAATTAACAATTTATATGCTTGATTTATCCCTTTTCATAAAAATGGTCTAAAGGCTAAAATGCTGTTGTATAAGATTTTTGTATTTGTGAAAACCTGTTTCTGAACTGTAAATCATGTAATTTTATGGCTCAATACTCTGTTACCATAGACATTGTCTAACCCCGCTCACACTGTGTTCATTTTACTTGTGCAGCTCTTAAAATGGGTCATAAATTGCCTTAAATTTATTTTTAAAAATTCTGCAGATACCCTGTAAATAGTGAAATAAAATTCCTTCCTTCATATTTGTTGATATTTGTGTATTGAAAATATTTTTGATTGATTTAAACTCCTGTCTGATTTTATATATATATATATATATATATATATATCTATATATAAATATATATATATATATATATATATATATATATATATATATATATATATATATATATATAAATAAAAAAATTATAAAAGGTCTTTTTTTTTATTTGGGCTAGTTAAATTAATTTTTGGGCTACCAAAATCTGAAGAGTACCTGCCCGAAGGGCTACCAGGGATTTTGAAATTTTGCGAGCCCTGGAATGCATAACAATAACAACAGTGGCAAGTAAAAGAGTGTTATATATCTTATTGTTATATACTGTAAGTGCTGCGAGCAGTGTGTGTCTGTGACGGTGGTGTCTGTACACCTCTATTATCCTCATTCAGTAAATAATCAGCCTTTGCTCTCTTACCGGAGACGCTGTTTCTGTCCCGCTGCGCTGTGCACTTGGGTAAAGTTGGTTTTATATTCGCACATTCTGACTTCAGCATTCAATTACTTTGTTAACCACATTACATTGGACATTCGCAAGTAAATATGCCATCAAAACAATACTTGGCCCTTTTGATCGATTGTGAAAAAAAATGAATTAGGTTGACAATGATGTCGCTGATTAAAATTTGCAAAAAAAATTATTTATTGCACATATAATTAGAAAGTTACTGAACGCAGAAATGTGTGAATGTTGTAAAAGTGCGAATATAAAACCAACTTTACCCAAGTGCGCTGTGCGGCCTGCTAGCGCGATAGCTTCCTCACAAACCCCCGAGTGCAGACAGAACTCACATATGATTATCACCGAGCAGTCTTTACGGTTTTATGCGTCGATATAAATCTTCTAATATGCTTCCGAGTGACAGGGTTTGTGAGGAAGATGCTGTGCAGGATTATGAGGTTCTTTAGTCTTGTTAGCAGGCCAGCCCTGAAGCCCCGCTCTTGCCTGAGTTCCCTGCGCCGCCTCCTGCATTCATCGGTCGGTATGATGATCCACGGAGTAACATAAACACTTCTGAATCATTTCAGATCCTCTAATAACACATGACTCTAATTATAACTTCAGGACATAGATATACTGCGCTTAAAACTAACATAGTTCGTTCCTTGTTGTATTGCAGTTTATTATTTAGCAGCATAAAATGAAACCGAAACGGGTGAAAAAAAAAAAAAAGTCAGAAATGTTGGATTTTTAAAACCCCTTCCAAGAAAACTTTTTGTTTTAACAGCATTTTCTGACAGGTTCTTCATCTGATCTGAGTAAGTTAAGGTTAATAGCCTGTGATAAACTTCTGGAATAACAACAGGCCTGTAACTTCACATTTAAATCACGCCTAACGTTACACAGACAGTATGAAACACATATTTTATCCGCCCAAATAACGTTAATAGAGAAAAACTGAAATGTACCTGCAGTCTTGAGCACTAGGAAGAGAATATGTTTGAAGCACTATTGTTTCTGTCCTTTACTGTTGTTGTTTGTCATGTCGGACGAGTTCGAGTTTTGGTTTTGGTTTCGTTTCGTCGTCTTCTGTGTTTCTCTGGTCGTTCTCGAACAGCTTCATAGCGACACCTGCTGGACTGGAGAGAGAAGTTATCATTTATATTTCTAAAGGTTTAAAATCTGATTTGAACACTGCAGTTTTATTGTCTCTGTTTCTGGATTATTATCTAAGATGCTCCTGTTAGTATCAGTTTATTCTTCCTGATTCTGATCACATAAACCTGTATTATTATGCTTCTGCTGTTTGAAAATGATGTTCTTTACATCAACATTATCTGACAGCAACAGCTCTATAACATCAGCTACTGAACAATATTCTCCTGGTTTAGCAAAGTGAATTATTATTGCATTGTCTTATATAGCTACAGCTTATTAAATATATCCAGCTGTTTTAAGCAGCATGTCATCTGTTTATCTTCTCTGATAACTTCACTAACACTCTTCAAGTTCATTTATTCCAGCAGCAACATAAAGTCTCCTGTTGATCATTACTGATGATCATAAATACACTTCACATGATGTGATGAAGTCTAGCGCTGATCTTGAGAAACTGCAGATATATTTTCCATTCTATTAGACTGATGCAGTTTGAGGAGCAGCGTTTATCCTTACCAATAAAACTAATACTATAAGATCTGACTCCCTTATGCTAATGTGTTTATGATTATTAATGTGGCGCTCCTGCATGTTTCTATCTCAGATAGGCTGCTTGTCAAGATCTTGTTTGTTTCATATATTTATTTAATAAAACATGCCTTTTCATAACAAGGATGTTGTTTTTAATTCACCTTCCCAGTCGTGATGGTTCACAGGAATCCTTATATATTATATAACACTTGTCTTCATATATTAGTCCGGTCTGAATGTTTCTTCTCAAGATCACTCATGCTTTAATCAGGAGAATGCAGGGCCGGCCCAGGCTCTGTTGGTGCCCTAGGCGAGATTTTAACCCCCCCACCACCACCACCACCACCACCACCACTACCACTAAACATTTCAAAACATATAACATAGCATAGCATAACATACTAATAAGTATTAACATAAGTAGTAAATAAATTGTGATAATAAATAAACAAATTTGCAAAAATTAAATTAGAAATTAAAGTGCAAATCAACAAAAAAGTGCAAAAAACTGTTATATTTTAAGAATTACAGAACAGTTTCAAAACTGAACACGCCTGGATTTCTTTGCAGCAAAGTCATCAATGACTGCATCAAATGACAAATTCTGAGAAACATCATTATTGCTGCTGATGACAGCGAGTCCACTGAGACGCTCTTGGGCCGTGGACCTCAAGTAGAGCTTCGAAAAGCTCCTCTCTGCAGCTCAAACGTTTCAAAAGACATTTAGTGCACTTTTTGGTGAATTAAAAGCAAGCAGTAATGTAACTGAAATTAAAACAACATTAATTTACTTTAAAGAAAATAAAGTAAAATTAAATAAGCAGTTAACTCAAGCAAAAACGTGTCAGTGTTGCTAGTTAAGATGTTCTAAAAAGGCTATTTCAAAATACTACATAAACATCATGGGCTGGCTGATACACAGTGATTAACTTGTGATTCAAACCCACCAGGCCCGAAGCCAGACTACTGGAAGAGTTTTTTTTTTTTTTAAAAGGGGACCTTTTTCAGTTCCCACCCATTTTGGTATTTAATTTTTAGGTTCAAATACTATATTGCTCTTTTTTCTGCTACTTTTCTTTGCGTTGCTTCCTACCTCACTCATTTTTTATAAATTATACTTTCAGAGCACATAAATGACAAAACTATTTTAACCGCGTGCGCCATGCATAATTAATGCGTTATGATGATGTATTATAATTACGTCATGATGCAGAAAGTGTTTAAATTAGTCCAACATAACGTTGTCAAATCTTATGATTTTTCGTTTATGTCAATTTTATTTTATTCTAACATTTTTATTTTAATCAGTTCGATCAGTACTACAATTATTCACTGTCAGTAATCATTTTGCTTAATATATGGGTGTAGGAGCGCACGATGGTCACATGAGGAAAAAACACACTTTTGTGCGGCGCGCCAGTCATTTTGTGCACTAGTCAACTGAACAATGAGGAATAAATGCTGTCAGCTGATGAAACTAAAGATGAATTAGTCTGGATTGAGAAAAGAAGAGAGACTCCATCCACACCTGATCCATCACCCAGATAATAACACAGTATTAAGAATCAATCCTTTCTATTAATTTGGTTGCTGGTGGACTTCTCCAGACTCTGACCGTTCTCCTGTCTCTGGTCCAGAACTGGTCTGGAGTCGTTTGGCTGGTTCTGTGTTTATTATTGTGCTTCAGTAAATTGTAGTTAAGCGTTCTTCTGCTTTTGGCTCCTTCCTTCCAGAGATCATTACAATCAGACTATAATGAAGTGCTGTTGAGAGATTGATGGTGAAGCTGTAGTTTGTCTCAGCTCACAGCGATTAAATGAGCTTTAAGTGTCAGTTTACAGTGATCTGAAGACATCAGCACAATGAATGAGCTGAAAACAGGAGCTACTGACATGAAAATGACACTCATTCCTTCAGAAACTCATTTGACACAAAGAACAGACGAGGTTTCTCCTTTAGATGAACTTTCAGCTGGACCTTCAGGGATTCTGCTCAATCTTGATAATGTGGATATTTGAACATGAACATGTTAGCTCAACTCAACACACAGATCAATAAGAGCAAGTTTAATGAAGACAAATTCAGAGACTACTGAAGGTGAATCAGACTGGATCTCTGACAGGACAGCTGTTGACGCAGGGGTCAGGGGTCATGACCCCCGCACTTTTGATAAGAGAAAATAGCCTGTGCTATTCACTAACTAAATCTTCAGACAACGAACATCACATTCAGTGTAATTCAAGCCATGCACCAATGTTAAGTTTTAAAATGTTTATTTCAGACATCTTTTAGTGTCAAGGAGAAAATTGTGACACTGTCACACAGGACACATGTTTTAACCTGCTCAATATATTATGATGATTTTATGTATATTTGAGTTTTAATAGGTTTTCATGTTTTCTTAGCCATTTTATTCCTCTTAACCATTTTAATGTGTGTATGTCTTTAAATGAGTCTGGGTCTGCGTGTCATGTGACTGATCACATGACAGGAAACAGGAACTGAACAGCATAAAGGAGGCAGCATGACAAACAGAAAGGGTTATTGACCAAAGGCTGGATTGAGGAGGTATCTTTGTGGATTTATCTTTCTACAATCTCCCTTTATTGGATTATACGTTGTCTTCTTCTGGTGCTTCTGATAGAGGTCCTAAACAGGCAGAATTTAGTAGTCTTACTTGTGCCTGTCTCAGCTGCAACACCCATGTTTGTGATGGCTTTGACACAAATTGTGTGTGTCATGTTCAGTGATGTCATCATCCAGCTCAGTTCAGTTTAATGTGAATCTGTACTCGGTAGTACTGATGAAACTCAGTCAGTACCCTTAAAAGAACCGAGTTCGGTACCCAACCCTAGCAATCATAGATGTTCAAATGTGTGTTTTTGTTAGTATGTGTATCTTTGTGGTTCTGCAGCTGGTTTTGCAAAGTTAACTTCTCTTAACACAAGTTTGTGCTGCATGTTTGTCATCAGATCTGACCCTGGAGTGTCACTGTCCTGCAGTTTTAGCTCAAACTGACCCACCTGTAATTCTCTAGTAACTCTGAAGAGCTTGATTGACTCGATCAGGTGTGTTTGATGATTGAAGCTGAACTCTGAAAACACTCTTTTCTTCTCTCTTCACTAAACTAGTTTAATGCTTTTAATTGACTTTAACAATGTTTTCATGTAATATCTGTTAATTTCAAGTTGTGGGATCGTGTATGAATAAGTGACACAGTGTGTTTTTTTTTTGGCTCTAGATGTTAGATTAAAAACAACCTGTTATTATGTTTCTTTTAGAAGTACAGTTGTTTAAATCTTAACCTGGTGAATCCATGACACGCATGTTGTTGTTCCAAACCAGTGTGACGGTCTTTTTTTTTTTTTTTTTAATTTTTTCAATGTTACAAAATAAATTGTGAAGAAAGTTATGGTCCATATATAATGAGTGTCAATGGTGATCAAAATAGAGCTTGATTTGTTTTTCATTGCCTTTCATTACAGTGGACACAAACATTTTCTTTTGAGTTTCATGGAAGAAAAAATCATAAATGTTAGGAATAACATGAGGAAAGAGTAAATGACAGAATTTACATTTTTGGGGTGAAATACCCTTTAATTTATCTGACTGCCTTGAAACATAAAACAGGGCTTTCCTGGGACAAAATATGGTTTTTGATGAAAATCTTTCCCTCTGAATATCAGTTGAGGATTTAATTGCCTGCTCGAATGCTTCTCCATGAAATACAAGTCAAAGTAAATTTAGAAATCACTACTTTCTTTTTTATTTGCGTTTTCCATACTGTCCCAACTTTTTCTGATTTGGGGTTGTATGATTATATATGATATTTATTATTATAATGTTAGTAGTAGTTCTTTCTCAGATTCTCTAAACTGTTAAGCAATGCTCTGTATTTGACTTAACTAAATACAGGTGTATGTGGAAAGATTTTTATTTTTTTAACTTAAAATAATAATAGAAGATAATATGTGACAGATAGAAGTAAACGTGCATTTACCTGTGTGACTTTAATTATAATTTACATGATATAATATGAGAAAAAGGAATATTTGTAGTTTGGTGTTGATAAAGATACTGAGGAGCTGTGGAGGCTGAGAAATACTGGCTATTAAAAATAAAAAAGAAGATGATGAAATAAATAAAGAATGACACAAGATACTCACACCAGACTAGCTTATATACATTTTATTAGGCCACAGATACATTTGTAGAGGTTTGTTTCAGGCATTGTTGCACACTGCAGTACTAATCACCAATCACAACTAGGTAGGTAGCTAAACATTCAAATAAATAAATACATTAATTAAAGCCCCACAAATGAAATATATAAAAGCTAAACACGTCAAAAAGAAAAACTATATTAGCCTAGGTTAGCATAAGTTATTCACTTATTGTTTGTTTTGCTGTGTTCCTGTAATCAATCAGGCAAAACAGCTTATAGACGATTTGTCATATTATTACACAAACTATGTATTATTTCAACACTGTTGCAGTTAATGCTTTAATGCTGAACATTGATACTTCATTACCTTTTCGAAATAATGCATTAAAACACGTAGCAATTTGAGAAGCATGCACTAATATTTTCAGTTCCATTCGTTTGCGCGTTGTTTCAAGGACACGCCCACAAAAGGAGAACTAATGACTATTCACATAAACTCCACCCACTGGAACAGTTTTTCACAGGAAACTGAATATTACACAACACCGGAAGTGGAAGAGGCTGTAAGCGCCTTACAGCCTAAAACAGCAAAGAACCCAAACCCACAACGACGCTGGCCAAACAAATACATATAGTAAACAAAAGGATACAAACGACAGATCTATCCATGTTTTTGCCACAAAATTACGTTTTATTATGTACGGAAAGCACACTCTATCTCTCCCGCTCTCTCTCTCTCTCTCTCTCAAACTTAGTTATTAACTGTATTAACTGTATTAGTCTGCTATCAACGGCTCAAGCCTCCGTTACGGTTTAAAATGATGTTTTGTAATTAGCAAACGGAGGCGTTGGATGAGATGCGGAAGAAATAATCCTCCTCACATAGCGATTTAAGTAGAAAAACCAGATGAATGCCTTGAAATATATCATCTGCTCGATGTCTTGAGGTGTGACAACCGTAGTTTGACTTCGGTCCGTTGAATTATTAGAAAAATAATGCACACCGAGGTGTAACGATATACAGGTGCTGGTCATATAATTAGAATATCATCAAAAAGTTGATTTATTTCACTAATTCCATTCAAAAAGTGAAACTTGTATAATGTATACATTCATTCCACACAGACTGATATATTTCAAGTGTTTATTTCTTTTAATTTTGATGATTATAACTGACAACTAATGAAAACCCCAAATTCAGTATCTCAGAAAATTAGAATATTACTTAAGACCAATACAAGAAAGGATTTTTAGAAATCTTGGCCAAATGAAAAGTATGAACATGAAAAGTATGAGCATGTACAGCACTAAATACTTAATTGGGGTCTTTTGCTGAATTACTGCAGCAATGCGGCGTGGCATGGAGTCGATCAGTCTGTGGCACTGCTCAGGTGTTATGAGAGCCCAGGTTGCTCTGATAGTGGCCTTCAGCTCTTCTGCATTGTTGGGTCTGGCATATCGCATCTTCCTCTTCACAATACCCCATAGATTTTCTATGGGGTTAAGGTCAGGCGAGTTTGCTGGCCAATTAAGAACAGGGATACCATGGTCCTTAAACCAGATACTGGTTGCTTTGGCACTGTGTGCAGGTGCCAAGTCCTGTTGGAAAATGAAATCTGCATCTCCATAAAGTTGGTCAGCAGCAGGAAGCATGAAGTGCTCTAAACTTCCTGGTATACGGCTGTGTTGACCTTGGACCTCAGAAAACACAGTGGACCAACACCAGCAGATGACATGGCACCCCAAACCATCACTGACTGTGGAAACTTTACACTGGACCTCAAGCAACGTGGATTCTGTGCCTCTCCTCTCTTCCTCCAGACTCTGGGACCCTGATTTCCAAAGGAAATGCAAAATTTACTTTCATCAGAGAACATTTACTTTGGACCACTCAGCAGCAGTCCAGTCCTTTTTTTCTTTAGCCCAGGCGAGACGCTTCTGACGCTGTCTGTTGTTCAAGAGTGGCTTGACATGGACCTGAAACCCATGTCTTGCATACGTCTGTGCGTAGTGGTTCTTGAAGCACTGACTCCAGCTGCAGTCCACTCTTTGTGAATCTCCCCCACATTTTTGAATGGGTTTTGTTTCACAATCCTCTCCAGGGTGCGGTTATCCCTATTGCTTGTACACTTTTTTCTACCACATCTTTTCCTTCCCTTCGCCTCTCTATTAATGTGCTTGGACACAGAGCTCTGTGAACAGCCAGCCTCTTTTGCAATGACCTTTTGTGTCTTGCCCTCCTTGTGAAAGGTGTCAATGGTCGTCTTTTGGACAACTGTCAAGTCAGCAGTCTTCCCCATGATTGTGTAGCCTACAGAACTAGACTGAGAGACCATTTAAAGGCCTTTGCAGGTGTTTTGAGTTAATTAGCTGATTAGAGTGTGGCACCAGGTGTCTTCAATATTGAACCTTTTCACAATATTCTAATTTTCTGAGATACTGAATTTGGGGTTTTCATTAGTTGTCACTTATAATCATCAAAATTAAAAGAAATAAACACTGAAATATATCAGTCTGTGTGGAATGAATGTATACATTATACAAGTTTCACTTTTTGAATGGAATTAGTGAAATAAATCAACTTTTTGATGATATTCTAATTATATGACCAGCACCTGTATATATATCTCCGCTTCGTGACCGCATCAACACCTCAGGTGTGCATTATTCTTCTAATAATTCAACGGACCGAAGTCAATTATTCCTTACATATATATATATATATTATATATATATTATATATATATATATATGTCAAAGTATTATTTCCTTACATATATATATATATATATATATATATAATATATATATATATATATATATATATTTATATATAAATATATATATATAAATATGTCAAAGTATTATTTCAGTACGGGTGTGAAGCTGAGAGGAGGAGATATATTGAGAAAGTAATCCACTTTTATATGCGTCACAACTGCATTAATGGTGTTAATGTTTACCGATAGGATATAACTCGACAGAGACACGAAAACATCTACAATAATATGAACTTATATCAAAAGCTGATAATAAACTTACCTTAATGTGATGTTTGTGACAGTTTTTAATCCTTTTTTTCTGTCGAGTTTGCTTTCGTTATCAACACAAGGGAGTCACCTGTGAAGAATTCTTCTTCTTCTGCTGTTTACCTGGCGGTCAGCGAAACTACTGCGAGCTGCTTTCACCGCCACCTGCTGGACTGGAGTGTGGAGCTGATTC